>JASDQU010013324.1:144205-169094 GCA_032191745.1 Picea mariana
TGAGGTGGGGGGGGACCAGAATGAAATAAAGTCTAGGCGGGCCCCATCCCAATGTGGCATCACCCCATTGCATCCCAACTCTCCTTCTCCAAACATTTGAAGCCTACCATTTGTCCAACTCACCACTTCCATCCCAAGGTGTCAGATCCCTCAACCACCCTTTGCAAGTTCCACATCATGACCCCGTCATCACATCCCATCCTCTTAACCGTTACAGGTCATATCTTGTCCGTTCATCTCCCAATCGCCTTTCTACACGTCAATCATTTTCATACGTCAAATGTCCTTCACCGCACCCTCTCACGCTCTAAATGACCCATTGGCCATTTATGACTGGCCACATACCCATTATTCATCTAACATGTCCTTCTTTGCCCAATAGATACCTGTTCACTCAAATTCAACCTCGTTTCGTCCAGTTCCCATTCCACTCACACTCCCTACGTATCAGAGACTCATTTTCTTTCACCTCTGCAACACCTCATCCAACCAGAGTTTTTCTCCTACTAACGTGTGTTCAGTGTGCAAGTACTAGAGGAAATCAATGGTGCCCAAAAGTAAAAAATCAAATGTAGAGGAAAATCCTTTTCTCCCACCTCCTGTCGATCTCGACCGGATCCCATCAGCAAACAAATTCTATCTAATATCAGAAAGAAAGTTTGAATTTGACTTTGATGAGCTGCAGTCATGGCTCAGAGACACCTTCATCGATCAAAGTGATGAAATCAGGCTTTGGCAGTCAAATCTCCTGCTGTATCTTTTTCCCCAAGTCTATCATTTTCTTGAATTCTCCCTCAAGTGCCAAGCACACTACCTCCCTAATCAGAGAGCCATTATATATTCGTCTGGAGAAATCCTTTTCCTTATTTCACCTACTGCCATCAATCATATGATGCAAGTACCTAGAGCCAAACCCTGTTCTCCCCTCACAATCAAAATTCTAACAGAACTGTATCAGAACCTGACGTTTCCCCAAAGAGCACAAATATTCAAGTTGTTCCTTCCACAAGATGCCCAATTACCCAAGAAGAAGCCTCCCTATCACTCGTCCATATTTTCCAAAAAGGGAAATAAGATTATCTCGACATTGTGTTGTTTGCTCGGTTATTTCTCGGACGAATGGGTGGATGAACCTATCTTAGGTTTCTTGTCCATTTTCTCTGCTGAAGAGAAAGTGGCCACCCATTTCAACTATAGTCGTTTCTTAGCTGAGAACCTGGACGACGAAATGGAAAATTTCCCTACAGAAGGCATGTTTCGTTATTCTTCAATACTGGCCTACATGTTCATGGTCTATCAAGCGGACAAATTTTCCTTTCACATGCAGAAGATGGACAAGGAAGGAAAACCTCAAGCAGTCACTTTATGGACGTCGCTGCTCAGGAGAAGCTTAATTGAGTTCACTTTCAAACAATTCATTGAGATTTTCTATCATGCAGTGGTAGGAATGCTTAGCGGAAGATCAGAGCTGAGGATAAATGAGGAGATCCAAAGGGTTCTGCACCTTTTGGATCTCGCAAAAACTGGGGACTGGTTCTTATACCAGAATCATACAGAAATCAGAGTGTACGGGTGTGAACTGGCTTTGTATAAACTACCTAATTATGTATCGGTTCATATATTTTCACTAGAAATATTCGTTAGATGATAAATTCAGATGACATTCATTTTGTGTCTCTGAAGAAAAAACAACAGATGAGGATTAAAGGCGAAATTGGACCGTTTATTTGCAACAATCGAACTACTGGAGAAGAGGCAGATAAACTACTGCAGGAAATGAAGTTCAGCACCAGTTTCATTTGGCACTATGATCCAACTAGGATCATTGTAGAGATGAGATCTAAAAACAAGAGCTCACCTAATGCTCACGTCCTCAAACCAGAAATTGAAAAGTATGTGAACCAAACAGAGTGGGAGGAAAATACTCTGGTAGACAATGAACAACAGGAAGTTCCTTCGGTCTCTTTTTCACAGACTTCTACTCCTTAGATACTCAAGGAAAAAAGGCCAAGAAAGGATGATTCACCTTCAATCACTAAGGTATCAACAGAATATTTCCAGGTATACAGCAAGAAACCCAAAACCACTCATGCTACTCACATGTCTAGCGAGGAAGAGCCCTACTTTGCCACAATGATTGAAAGAAGACAACAGGTGGTGTCCACTTCTTATTCAAAGAAGTAGACAGAGATAGTTGTGACCACCCAAACTCCACAAGGATTTGCACTTGTAAGCATTTTTGAGAAATATGATATGATTAAAAAGAAGAACCAGATGCTGACTAATAACACCTACTCCTAGTTCTGGAAGAAAACCTCCACATCACAACACAGACTATTGTCAGCCTTTGATACAAAGAAAGGAAGAATGCATCTAGCATTTCTGCAAGCACAGGTGCCTCACCCCAAAGAGATCACTAACTACAAGAGGTCAACTATTGTTTTTGACACTAAACAAATCCATCCAGCTGACCAGATGGATTTTGTAACGCACCCACTACCATAATCAAATTTTTCGTTGCTTTATGCAGAATCAGAGCCCCCGAAATATCTACAGAGGCCTAGCGTAAGCTATCTCTTCCTTTGTCTACTCCCATGTGATCATGGGTCATGATCACAGGTAAAATAACCATGGCGCCTCTCAGTAATTCATGACTCGGCACTACAGAAAGGTCGAATCATTCGACTCTGCAACCGCCAAACCCTGACAGGGCTAATGGCTGGCCAATAGGGACGAATCCCAATAGGGTTAGTGAATGGCCAATAGGAACGGGCCCTGTCGCGCAGTTGAGTGGAGTATAGGTGGCAAGAGGGAAGCATGACACAGAGGGCGACATGACAGGAGACGGGTCCCACTTCACATGCCACACCATTCTGGACCCCCCCCCCCATTAAAGGCAAAATGGCAAGGGGGGTCCAGAATTCGTCTGAGCACCTTTGATCAGGGCGAATAAAGCCTGACTATTCAAGAGTTGCGCGTTCGATTCCAGACCCCCCCCTCACCGCTAAAGGAAAAACAACAAGGGGGCTCTGGAATGAAGCCTCAGCTGTAGATCTGGGCGGGTGGGCTCTGGCCGTCCAGATCTGCTCGCCACTTACCCTAAGGCGCATTCACGCCCCAACTTAAAGTCGACATCTCTTCCTCACATCTGACGATCATTATAGACCCTAAGATCCTCCAAAAGAATCTTGTTCGTTCATCGGGACTTATCATCAAGAGAGTCTGAACTCTCGACCACGGGACTCCCGAATCCTCGATCCCCGGTTTCCCGATGTGGTAAATCTCTTGACACATAGCCTCCTTAAATCAGACGGTCTAGATCTATCTTAGGGTTTCCACCATGGAAAGTCCCGATCTCTCGTCACCAGAACTCCCGAGTTCGCGATTCCTGATTTCCCGAAATGGGAAATCTCACGACACGTGGCCTCCTTGAATCGGATGGTCCAGATCTATTTTGGGGCTTTCGCCCCTATTCACTGGAGTTTTAACCCTCGGGTATTTCCTGACAGATCCAACGGCTGTTGGGTTTTTCAGCCGTGATCTGACGACTCCGACAGGTTCCTAACTTGTGCATTCTCCCACAACTTCCTGGACATGGAAAAATCAACGGTCCAGATGTTCTCATGGACCTTGGGGATCTACGATCCCGATCTCTTCATGACCCACGAAGACACAAAAAGACAAAGTGGTAAGGCATTTAACACCCTACTTTCTCCTACTAATCTAACGGTCATGTGTGACCATAGATTTCCCGATGGGATCTCATCCGTTGATCAACACCTATTCAGGGTTAAGGCGCTTAACAATCCAGTTTCTTCTTCCGATCTGATGGTTGTGAGTGACCACCGATCTCTCGATGGGATCTCATCCGTCGATTCAATACTTATCAGGGATTTCTTAAGGCCTTGCGCCTTCACTTCCTTTTTCCAAGTTCTTGATGGGATTTTCGAGAAGGGTATCTCTATGGGGAGGTTTACCCAGGGTACTATCTGAGGTAGATAAGGGCATCGCTCTCTCGAGAACCAGACGTGAAGTCTGAAGTATATCAGTACGCATATAAATAACAATTTATGAGAACATAATCCATACGTAGTCTTTCCATATAAACATACAACTACCAATACTGATCAAGACACCATACAGACATTCTTATAATGAAATCATTCACAATTTCACAGCTTATGATCATAAATGTCAGAATACATATATTTCAAGATGCCAAAGGAAAAACACTTATCAAAAAGTAACACCAGGGGTTATGAAACTGCTGAGAGGGGTGCTCATTTCCACCCAACCGTAGGCTTAGCGACTCCCAATGGATTTACCACTAGCCACCCTCGAGCTGAGATCACGATGCTATGAGACTGCGTCTCTGTTTGCCAGTGACCAGGAGCGAAGGTTACTCTCCTTCCTCTCTGTTATCACTCACTCTGCATATCGCCAGAGTTCTCTTTCTCCCCTCGCGTCTGCCCCCTCACCCATCGCTTCTCCCCCATGCCTTATCCTCTTGCGAGGTTGCGTGTGGCACGATTTTTCATGCATTGGTCAGGTCTGCAACTCCTATGGATGGGTGGTTCCTTTCTCCCATCCCTCATTAATTCCTGAGGAGCCATTTACCTACCAGCCGGTGGGATATTAAATGTGAGGCATTTAATATGGGCCAGTGAGCCGCTCTTGGTTCTCTGGGCTAGTGAAGTCCAAATACGGTATTGATTTTTGGTGGAAGTTAATGCCACCTTTCCAGGTGCCTTCCACCGCCTTTCTCTAGACATTGTGGTCTCTTTTTCAGCATATCCCCTCTCAACAATCCTGCAATATAAATTCATAATAGTATTCACATTCATCGACCTTTTCCACAAGGTCCATTCACATCACACATTCTCATTTCTGAGTTTGCGACAGTTCTTGGCCAGTCCAGTTATTTTTACAAACTGGGGGAAACAGGGTGTTACAGATTTGCACAGACAGACTGGAGAAATTGTAATATACCAGATATAAAATGTACACAAAAAAGAAACAAAATTCTAGTAATGGCAGAATAATATCAATATAACCAGAACATTCACCACAATAACACTAAAATGATATAAGAATAACAACATAAATAACACTTTGAATCTGAAAGCAATGTTCACGAGCCTCTTTGAGGGGGAAACTTCGAGTTGAGTATATCTCTATTACAATAATATCCAAGCTAGGGTTCTCATACCCCTGAATCCTATTTATACTAAAAAGAAGCATCTGGAGGAAGATCCTTCTAGAAGTGGAAGATTCTATTAGGTCTTCTTACATCTGCCTTATTCTATTTTATTGAAAGGCCTTATTAATATTGACCTTTATTACATCCGAATATATTGTTCTACCTATGTGCAGGTTAGGACCCTAACATGTCCGCCCCCTTAAAAACAACCTTGTCCTCAAGGCTTAAGATGAGGAAATTGTTGCAGAATGTTAGCTGGTTCCCAAGTGGTGTCTGCTGGAGTTGTATATTTCCACTTGACTAGCACTTCCTTGATGGTTCTCTGACATAGGAAACACTCACGCTGGTCCAAAACTACTTCTGGATGTAGCCAAATGGATCCTTCTTCAGCTAACTCTAGAAGGTTGGTTTGAATTTGGCACTTAGCTCCAATCACCTTCTTTAAGCATGAAACATGAAAAATAGGATGTAGCTTCTAATGGCTAGGAAAAGCTAACTGATAGGAGACTTGTCCCACATGTTTGAGCGTGGTATAAGGACCATAAAATTTGGGCGCTAGCTTCTGACAATGCTCAGCCTTGAGGGAAGTTTTCTTGTAAGTTTGCAGTCTAAGAAACACCTGATCCCCTTCTGCAAATTGACGTTCAGAGTGACCTTTATCTGCTTGTTGCTTCATGTGATTCTGTGCCATGACCTAATTATCTTTTAGGGTACCGACAATAGCCTCTCGAGCTGGAAGTGTTAGGTCAACCGCCTGGACCTTCGAGGCACTCGATAAGTATGAGAGAAGTGAAGGTGGCTTCTGTCCATATATCGCTTCAAAAGGAGTCATGCGTGTAGCTGTATGGTATGAAGTGTTGTACCACCATTCATCTAGGGGTAACCATTGAGCCCACTAATTTTGTTTTTCCGAGGAAAAACACCACAAATATGTTTCCAAACACTTGTTGAAAACTTCTGTTTGTCCATCAGTCTGGGGATGATAAGCTGTGATGAGATGAAATTATATGCCTTGTATCTTGAATAGTTCTTGCCAAAAATTACTTTTGAAAGTTGGGTCGTGATCAGAAACAATAGAGTGCGGCATGCCATGAAGCTTGAATACCTGATCCATGAATATTTGAGCGACCGTGGATGCTGTAAACAGGTGTTGAAGGGTGCAAAAATGAGCATACTTGGAAAGGCGATCAATAACCACCATAATGACGGATTTATTTCCCGATTTGGGTAAGCTGGTAATAAAATCCATAGAGATATCCTTCCAAATAGCAGGTGGAATTGGGAGCGGTTGTAGTGTGCTCGACAATTTGACTATTTCTCCCTTGTTGCGTTGACACATGTCACATTCAACTACAAAATTACAAATGTCCTGTTTCATACCATCCCAGAAAAAGGAACGTTTGACCCTGTCATAGGTTTTGGTGAACCTGGAGTGCCCTACTGTGGATGTAGCATGAAGCTCAGAAAGTACCATGGATTTAAGCTTTGATTGTTTACTTAAATACAAACAACCTTTGTATCGAGGTTCCTCATGGAGCCAAGAGTACCCTGGGGAAGTTGGAGCATTGGACTACAATTGCTGGATCAACTGCGAACTTTTGGGATCTTGTAGCCATTCCTGGCGAACGGCTTGGAGCCAATCTGGTACAATGAATGAAAGAGAAAAAAGGGATCCTTCATCTTCATATTTTTGGGAAAGTGCATCTGCAACCACATTGTCTTTTCCTTTTTTATAAATGACCTCATAATCATATCCAAAGAGTTTAGTCACCCATTTTTGTTGTTCTAGGGAGGAAATTCATTGTTCTAGAAAATACTTGAGGCTTTGATGGTCTGTCTTAATTTGGAACCGTTGCCCCAATAGATAAGGACGCCATAGATTCACAACATGCAAAATAGCCAACATTTCTTTTTCATAGATGGATTTGCCCAGATTTCTTTCAGATAGTTGCTTGCTGGTAAAGGCCAAAGTTCGACCCTCTTGCATAAGGACATCACCAATTCCTTTCCCTGAGGCATCACATTCCAACACAAAGTTCTTTGTGAAATCGGGAAGGGCGAGGACTGGAGTGGTGCACATGGCCATATTCAAGGTTTGAAAAGCTTGAGCAGCGGCTGGAGTCCAAGTGAAAGAGTTCTTTTTGAGGAGAGCAGTGAGAGGTGCTGCAATCTTCCCATAATTCTTAACAAACTTGTGATAATACCCTGTTAAGCCCAGAAATCCATGCAAGCTCTTAAGAGTCTTTGGGTGAGGCCAGTCTTGCATAGCTTCAATTTTTTTAGGATCCACCCTGACACCATCTTTGCCAACCAGATGACCCAAGTATTCTACTTTTGAGGTGCCAAAAGCACATTTAGATTGTTTCAGGAAAAGTTGGTGTTGAGAGAGTAGATGGAGAACTCAATCCACATGAGCAAGATGGTCTGTCTAGGTTTTTATATAGATGAGGATATCATCAAAGAAAACTAAGACAAAATGGCGGAGAAAAGGATGAAATACATGATTCATGAGGCTTTGGAAGGTGGAGGGGGCATTACACAAGCCAAAGGGCATGACCAAAATCTCATAGTGGCCCTCATGAGTTCTAAAGGCAGTCTTGGGAATATCTACCTCTTTCATATGTATCTGGTGGTAGCCCAAACGAAGATCCAGTTTAGTGAAGAATTGGGCACCACTCAATTCATCCAGGAGGTCATCAAGGACAAGAATGGGGAATTTGTTTTTGATGGTAAGTTTGTTGAGGGCACGAAAGCCAGGACACATTCACCAAGAACCTTCTTTCTTCAGGACCATGACCACATGAGATGAATAGGGTCTCGTACTAGGGCGGATAATGCCTACAGTAAGGAGTTCTTGAACCATTTTCTCAATTTCATTTTTTTGGGAAAATGGGTGATGATACGGACGAATATTGGGAGGAAGAATTCCTGTTACAAGGGGAATGGAATGATCATGAACACCATATGAAGGAGGGAGGCCTTGGGGAGTGGAAAAGACCAATTGATGTTTAGAAAGGATGTCTTGGAGGTCTTGCGGTATCGCGGGTGTCTCTGTTGCTTGTATGGCATGAAGTTGGGCGATAACACCAGAATAACCCTTTTTTAGCAGCTTTTCCATACGATGGGAACTAATTATCTCAGGTGAACCGATGGTGATGCCTTGGAACTTATATTGGTGGCCCTCCTGGTCGAATTGCTTGGTTAAGTCTTTAAAATCCATGAGAATGGGACCCAAAGTCCTTAGCCAATCTGCACCCAACACAATGTCACAACCTCCCATGTCGATAGAAAACATATGGGATTTCAGGTGGTAGTCACCAATTTGGAGACACACATTTTCACAACGCCCTCCACATTTCATGGAACCACCATTCACAATCATGATTTGGAAATTATTGACGGCATGGATGTAGCAATGAGTTTCTTGGGAAATGCGGCGATGAATAAAATTATGGGTGCTGCCACTATCAACTAGAATGATGACCTTCCGATGCTTGATGTAACAGATTATCTTGAGGGTTTGGGGAGCGGAGAAGCCAGTGAGAGCATTGAGAGAAATGCTCAAATGCTTAACTAGAAAGAAATGTGTATTTACTTGGAAACCTGAACACAGTTGTGCGGAAATAGAACTTGTCTATTTTAATTTATTTATGTTTCTGTCCCCAAGGGTTAGGTATTCAAGGGTTCTACAGACAAGGGTTTTCCCTGTGCTATA
Source organism: Picea mariana (assembly GCA_032191745.1). Lineage (NCBI taxonomy): Eukaryota > Viridiplantae > Streptophyta > Pinopsida > Pinales > Pinaceae > Picea > Picea mariana. The sequence goes on from JASDQU010013324.1 coordinate 153,121, forward strand.
GATCTTTGATATACGTGCGGGGTCCAACAGTTGTACTCGGCCCAATATCTCAGGTCACTAACTAAAGAGGATAGACTGTACCCTTAGCCGTACTACCCGACTACCCAAGTACTAGAGAGTATTTTCCCGAGTGCTGTTCTCAGTGACACTATAGCAGTCAGGTGGCCGATTGGTTTATCTAAAGAGGGCTTCAGGTAATCTAGGTTGATCCATACATAGGTGTTGTCTGATGCACTACCACTCGAAGGGTTACCAACAGGGGTTATAAGGGTGACCAACAGATGTGTGCTTAAGTACCACTTGTATTTCCTATGTGTATGAATCCCTCAACTATAGGTTTATGCATGTAACGATAGATCTCTGTGGCTTAAAGATGTCAAAATAAGTCTCTACCCTGAAAAAAATTTTACCCCACACTTTCTGCCGAGGAAAGTGCTCTGATACCACTTGTAATATACCAGATATAAAATGTATGCAGAACAAAAATAAAATGCTAGTAATGGAAGAATAACAAAAATATAACCAGAACATTCACCATAATAACACTGAAATGATATAACAATAACAACAGAAATAACACTTCGAATCTAAAAGCAATGTTCACGGGACTCTTCGAGGAGGCAACCTCCAGTTGAGCAGAGCTTTATTACAATAATATCCAAGCTAGGGTTCTCATACCCTCGACTCCTATTTATACTAAAAATAAGCATCTAGAGGAAGATCCTTCTAGAAGCAGAAGCTTCTATTAGGTCTTCTTACATCCACCTTATTATATTTTATTGAAAAGCCTTATTAATATTGACCTTTATTACATCTGAATATATTGTTCTACTTATGTGCGGGTTAGGACCCTAATAGAAATGGTCTTCTCCACATTAGCACATGCTTCCTCTACCACAACTAAGTTACAGGTATCTTTAAGCAATGTTCAGACCCAATTGAAGTTGGAAAAGATATCCTCTTTTTCAAAAGACAACAGAGTAAAATCCTTAGAGGAGTTGGTGCTCAAGATTGGGTATGATCCCTCAAATGTAAAATCAACTAAGGAGATGATAAAGAAAAAGAATGTTGACATTGCATCTCTAAGAAAACAACTGAAACTGCCACCAACAGAAGATTCACAAGCCAAAGAGATAACCGAGGCAGAAAATGAGAAAGAAGAATTGTTGAAACTTATCATGCAGTAGAACACACAGCTTAGGGAAATGGAGATAGAGTTGGAAAAGTTATTGAAATAGAAGTAACAATCGACCCCGATGGAAGTCATTCCATTAAGTGCAGTTTCCATAGCAGAAGTCAGTACAACAACTATGCCAACAACCACTACTGCAGAAATTCCATCAGCAACCCCATTGAAAGCACTGGAAAACACTGTGGAGCTAGCAAAGTCCATGGAGGAAATGAATTTGCAAGAAACATAGATTAATATGTTGAAAAGGGAGGTTAAAAATCTCCAAGATCTCAAATCTTTTTTACAAACAAGATATAATGTTGAGAGACAGGCAACAGATAAGCTTAAGCAGGAAATACAACAACTCCAGAAACAAACAGTGGCAGGAAAGACATTAGCAGAGGCTAAGGAAAATATCTGGATAGATATCTCTAATTCCATAAACAAGATTTGGCCCATGGTGAAAATCATGTTTGAACAACATGATCTGGTGTTAAAGAGCCAACAGGACATTGACAAGATAAGAAAAGAATTGGATGAAATTCCCTCGACATCCAACGAGATCATCAAGTTTCTAAACTCAAAAAACAAAGAACATATCTAAGAACTGAAAGTCAAAGACAAAACAGAGACTATCCTCGAAGTAAAAAGAGTCTTGACTAAAAGAGGATTAATGTTGCAGTTGGAGGAAAAGGCTCAAAACATGGACCATGGAGCTCAAAGATTTTTTATCAAAATTGAAGCCTTACAGAAAAAGGGTCTTCCCGATCTATGGTTCTTGAATGATAAATTAATGACTTTGTCTGATTACAAGCAAAAGATTGCTACCATGGAAAAAGACAGTTCCAAGTTTTCAGGAATACAAGGCAACACCACAAGCAAAGCGTTCTTGGAGACTCTACAACATGAAATTAAATACATTTTTCTCATCAAGCCGACTTTTGCTAAGTACACCAAGATGGACGAAGTCTACCACTGGCTGTTGAAAGTTACCATCCCAAGCCCACAAAGATGGGGTGAGTTATGTGAATTGATCGAGTAAAGGTAAAGCCTCATCCAACTCAGCGTCCAGCGTAGTCAAAGTCATTTGAATGACTCACCAATGGTCTTCCCCAAAATTAGCATGAAATATTTGACACATCGCCATCAGTTACTACATTTCTGCATTTTGTTAGTTAGTTAGTTAGACTCAGACTCCATCACGTCCTGATCATTAATTACAGGGTCGTTGTAACTTTTATTATAAATATTTTCAACTTAGAAGTATCGAGGGTTTTTAATCTTTACGCTTGAGCAAGCTCTAGTTGCTGTAATTTTTATCAAGAAGTTATTCCAATAATACAAACAGAAGTTTCACAGGATTCTTGCGTGTCAATTGTTGGTGAAGTTCTCTTTGTCTGCGTACAAGTTTTTCCTTCTCAGTTGTCATATTGTCTTTCCAAATCTAATCTTTAAAGGAAGTTAAAGTTGCAGAATTTACCATTGTGTACTCTATTCTTAATATTTTATAGATTTAAATGTTTTTCCTCTGATGTTATAACAAAGAAATTCTTAAATGTTTTTTTGTTTTAACTGATATCTCACCTTTTCAGCAATATACCATTTTTATTCCTAAAGAATCCAGCATTAGCACTATCTCGCTCTGTGAAACGAATCTTGTAATGGTTGTCTTTAACTTCTATCTTTTAAAACCAGACCACATAGCCCAATGGAAGCGTAAGTGATATTCAACCATTTCATTCAAAAACAATACAAACAACTTGGTTATATTCTTTCTAACTAGCCTAAAATCTTGAAAACTCAAACAAAGCTAAAACTCACAGAGAGATCCCTCTTTGAAATTGGTAGGACTAGCTTCCAGTTTCGAAGCGGTTGGTTAAGGTTACCTCTGATAAGTTTCTTCTTACCTCATCACAACCTCTGGGAATTTACAGAGTGATAACACAAGGTACTAACTTATTTCTAAGTCTAATTCCTAGATAATTTGTTGAAATCTATATGAACATAATCCTCAAAGGAGGGCCATGATGTATTTCCCATCATCGACATAAAACCGACATAGGAAAGTGATGTAAGATGATAGATCAAATGAGTGTGGACTAACATGAGGATGAAACATGGTAATACTACAGACTAGTTGGTTTGAGGTGAAACTTCCCTTGAACATTGTGAGGCATGAAAAGTGACTTGGCAACATTTTTGACTCAACTGAGAGATAGACCAAAACATAATGCGACGATCACCAGGGCACTTTTTGGGTGAGATGAAGGAGTAAGACGACTCAGGGAATTGGTATGACTAAGAGACAAGAAGATTATCCAACTATAAGATGAGATGAAAATAGGTGCAAGACAAGCATATTATCCAATTGTAAGATGAGACGCAAACAAGTGCCATGTTCAAGGGTGACAACAAACAACTGCCATGATGCTTTAAAAAAAATTGACCCACTCCCTTCAATTTTTTTCCCACCATGATTGGTGAGTACCTCTTTGTTTTTTAATGAGATTAAGGCGGATAACAAATTCTTGGTATAGCTCATATTCAATGAGTCCCTCATCATATGTTTAAAAAACTTGAAGAAGGATGGGTTCAACCCCATATGGGTCTTTCAATGCATGTTTTACGAGTCCAAAGAAGGAAAACTTGATGGTCTTTTCATGTTTAAAGAGTTTGAAAAGATCCTAAAGACGACTCCATGGGTGTTCTTTTTTATAAATTTATTCCCCCAAGCACGAAAAAGTGTAAAACAATACAAGGGAGAACTCTTCTAGTCATGATTGACTAGAGTATACATTTTTCATAGTTAGTCTTACGAGGCCAAAAAATGGGTAAAACACCACTCGAACGATGAATCTTTGTGGTTTAAGAATCTCAAAGGATGACAAAGTATGCTTGTAGTCTGCTTTATTTTTAACAATATTGAAATAGAGAATGAAAGTGTGTCCGAAATCCTATGTTTCAATTTTTAACGAGCTTGACACAAAAACGAGAACTTTGCTCGAAGTTGGTATCATTTTTTAACGAGCTTGAGAACGAGAATAAACTATGCTCGGTGTAATATCCATGAATGGGTCTCTTCCCAACATGATGTCCATAGGTTGGTACATTGATCAATACCTATTGGCAGGTTTTTTCCCAACACAGTGTTGAGAGCTCGGTACTTTCCCCCCAACATCATCATAAGAAGTTGGTGGTTTAACTTCAGTATAATGTCCATAGGCTCGAGACATGCCCCCCAAGCTTTGGTCCTTTTTTCAACTCTTCCTCTTCACTCATGGAGAATCCTCACTACTAATAGGGATAGGTTCTCTAGAGAGGGAGGAAGAAAGAGAATCAATAGAGACAGGCAAAGGAAGGGAAGGTTTAGGTACCAGATATTGTAGAAGACTAAGTGACATGATGTCACCTAGTGTTGTAGTTGCAGATGGGATAAGTACTACCCAAGGATTGAACGATTCATAATATCATCGCACAATAGTCGTAATCATGTTGAACGTGGAAAAATCATGTGGCGAATCAGGGGGAAGTAAGGGAACAAATCCCATGAGTGAGGAATCCTTGAGGAGACCTACCCCCACACTTCCATACTTAAGATCGGACTGTCCCAGAAAAGGGATATTATTTGCTAAAGAATTATGGATATCTAGAGTGAAATACTCAAGTTGGTCAATAGTCACAATTTTCCTTTGATGGGGAAATTGAAAAATTCGAAATACTAAAGATGTGATGACAGTCATCACATAGAACCAACTATGGCCAAGCAACAAATTATAATCCAGGGGCGCATCAACCACTTAAATGTTGATAGAAACAATTTTTCCCTTTAACTCCACATAGAAATATTTCAAGATTTCGTAAGGTTGGAAACCACGTCCATCAAATTCCTTAAGGGTTGTAGGAGACTAGTTAAGTTCAGGAGAACCAATGAATCTCTAGCAGGACAAAGACATGACACATGTGGAACCTCCTTCATGCAAAAAAATGTGATGGATGTTCTTCCCACCAACCATAGCTTGAATTTGGAAGTCTAGGTGATGGGATATCCTCGGTTTAAAGGATTCTGGATTAAACATAATCATATTTGACACCTCTCAGTCCACAACTTCAATGGTTGATAACAAGGTTCTACATTGACTTGTATAGTTTTATAGAACTTATAGGGTCGACATAGCACAAGGTTCTTGTACCAAATTGTTAATGACATTGTAATGTTGAGCAACATGGGAACTTGGATTGAAGATCGAATTTCAAATTGTGCCCTTGGGTGGGTGCAACATTGAATCAACAACATTCCTCTCGATATGAAGAGGGGAAGAGGATGATGGAGGAGTGGAATTGGAGGGCTTATCCGTATCACCCCCATTGGCATGATTATCTGAAGAAGTTTCATAATTCTTAGCCTTGGTCATTAAACTAGCTATCCCATTACACATAAGGACCTGAGTGCTTGAGGAAGCATCCTTAGGGTGAGGATGTCCTGCATTTCCCCCTTATGGAGGGGAAAGAATTTACGCAACCATTTGTTGTTGCTGAATAAAAAAAGGGTTAGTTAGTATGATGGGTTGGGAGGTACCTTTTAAAAATTTAGTGACTTCCTCACGATGAGGGAAGTCTTTCATGTATTGGTCCTCTGCACAAATCATGCAGGGAAACTTAGCTTTCCTTTTCAGTTGGTTATCAACATTTTTTGTACTCTCCTATGGGTTATAAGAATTCTTGGATATACCCTTGTTTTTCTTCTTACCTCTAGGTTGTTGAGATTAAGTAGAATGGACCACATTCACCTCAGATGTTTGTGCAGGAGAGGGAGAAATTATGGTAACAGAACCTGCCACACGATCAACATGGGTTTTCAGAGAAAGTCTTGATGGATCATTTGATCATGGAGGAGAATGAGGGATAAAATCTTAAAGCATATCAGACTGAGAATATACCATGTCCAAATATTGAGCACGACTAATCACTTGCTCCTCAGTGCCAACACCTCCCATGGTGACATCTCTAGCGATGGGTGGAAAAAGTGACTTGGTAAAACAATTTGTCAGGAGTTGGTTTGGAATGGTATCTTTAATTAACCATCACTGCCTCCTCCACTCATGAATATTATAAAAAATGTGAGTGGAAGTGGATTTCCTAAGTGAATTCAAAATATTTGCCAGTTTCATATCGAATCAACAACTGGAAATGTGTCAAAAAATCCATAGATAAAGAGTTAAAGTCACTAAAGGAGTGTCATGGTAGCTCGATATACCATTTGGCTGTCGATCCTGTGAGATTTAACTGGAAAAGTCATAAACAAATGGAATTGTCCATCAAGGATTTTGAAGAACACCATAGATGGAAGGTCATTACATGGTTATTAGGATATTCCCCAATTTTTTCGTCAAACTTTGAGCTATTAGACGATAATTTGGTAGGGATTGGAGGCAAAAAAAAGGCATGCAGTATGGAATCATTGGTCAAATGAGACAGATCAGGAAGATATAATGTAGAAAATAATGGAAGTTGTTGGTTAACTTATGGATACTGGTAGTAACCATGTGACATAGGAACACCAACATGACCATATATAAGTTGCAACAGGATGGAAAATCCAGATGGTCCTCCCATGTAATGTGGTTGACTAACCCCCCATGTAGTGTGGTTGACCTGAGGGTCCTCCCATGCACTGTAGTTGACTTGACGATTCCACCCATGTATGGAGGTTAGCCCAATGGACCTTCCATATACTGTGTTTAAGGGGGATGTTTTGTTGGAATCACAGGGTTCACAAATTGATTGGGTAAATTTCCTTGTAGAGGAATTCTTGTCGGATTAATTTGACCCCATAAAGTATTTGCAACTCCTGGATATGGTTGTCCATGATACAAGCCAATAGTAGTATGGATGGGAGAAATTGGAGGAGTGGATTTCCCCCAGGTAGGTTTGTTGTTCCCCCCACATTAGCATTTTCCCCATGGCTGAGGGTTGCCCCCTAGCAAAAATTTTCTCTCCAAATGAAGTTTTCCCCCCAACTAAAGGATGGACTCCCATTGAAGATTGACCTCCAATGAAAGGTAAAGGAGAACTCCCCCATTTGTAAAGTTGGAGATCTGTGTTGAATAGTTGTTGGAGTAGGCTATTTTGGGAATGTGTAGCTATGTTTTAGGATAGTTGGAGTGTGCACCAGAAAAGAGGGGAAAACAATGCGCCAGGAAAGAAGGAAAAGAAGCACTCTAGGAAATAAGGAAAATAAGTATGAGGAAAGAGGAAATCCAGGGGAAGAAGAAAGGACAGTGCTATGAGGAAATACTTAGATCGAGGACCAATTGTGCACAGGAGGTTGTAATGTGGACAAACCTAATCCACTTAGGGTTGGGGTTTTGGTCATGATGTAAAGGGGTTTTACCCATTTTGGTAGTATACATATGTATTATAATATCTGAGGAGATCATCTAATCTTGAGTGGAGTTGAGTTCAATTTTGAGTCTTGGATGAGTTTTAAGTCGCAGTTACTAGTTTTTGGTTGAGAGTTGTGGAGCTCAGATTGAGTCAGTTTTGGAGAGTTATGGATTGTACTTGAGTGTCAGGTCGCAAGTTGTGGATCTTAGTACGACACTGGCTAGTCTCACACCACACACCTATACTTATATATTTTTCATGTAATATGTGCAACGCATTGATTCAATGAAGATGAATAAAGAAGAATAGAGTTCCAAATGTTTGTGGAAGTATCCCGGGGGGGCTGAACCACAGTAAAATACTGGGTCAATGTGTGGAATGTTGATCTTATGTCTTTTATGATGAAATAATGGATGAATGAATGAATCTTTTATAGTTAATTTACAATGTGCACTAGATCTATTATGTTATTTTATTGTAGAATGAAAATTAATGAATGAATAATGATATGATGGAATGGTAGATCTAAGTTTTGATATATATTCAGTAGAATGCATGTCTATCATCCCCATGAGCACCATCCCTTCCATGAAGTAGACATATCGGTCTTGCAATCACCCATAATCCATCTCGAGTGAAATTGTGTTGTGCACTCCATGCGTAGTGTTTCCTTTTGGTATCTAGAAGGGTTGATAGTTTTTAGGGATTTGTTGGAGAACTAAAGTAAAACCTTCGTTAGCTCAAACATTCCAACAAATGGTTCTGTTGTTGGCTAGAACTCGAAAGAACAACCTAGAAGGAATTTGATGAGAAGGGCAGTGAAGAGAATGCAGTGGTATAAGGGGACACTATTAAGCAGGAGATTGAAAGATGGTTGGAAACAAAGCAACTCGAGTTTGCACAGAAAGATAATAGAAGCTCAAAGTATACACGGTGCCAATATTTGGAAAGGTATGTGTTTACTGATCTGGATGAGGCATTTTTCTGTTATTTCCTAGAATTGTTGCAAGAGTGGATATTGAGGTTAAAGGATACTCATCCCACTAACCATATTAGAAAGGTAGAGTACTATTGAGAATATTACGCGGTTGGAAAGAGTCAATATTAAATTCATGCACATAGTGGATTTTTGGTTAGGTAGTATCATTCTAGGATTTATTATTGAGTTTACATTCGATATTGCGAAGTCATACATTGTTTCAAAGAAGGAATTCTTGAAGGAACCAAGAGGAAGGTACATTAGGTCACTTTACACGTCTATTAAGATTTTATTGCATAATAAAGGCATCATGAAAATGGAGTCATACAACTAAATCACTCTGTATGCATGGGAGACTGGGGGAAGAACTAAGGACAATATGAGATATGGAGAGGGCTCTGGAAAGAGGCCAGAATAAGGAAGAAATGGACGCCATTATGATGGATGAGGAACAAACCAAGGAAATATTGAGCAGAGCGGGAGTGACACACAACGAAGACCCTACCAATATAAGATCAATAGTAAGAAGAGGGAAGTAGTCGAGCAGGAGGGCTTGGACAGTGATGAGGAAGAGGTAGATGATATTTGTGAAACTTAGAAGATTGAGTATATCCTACATGCCACATATGATAGGAAAACCAGAGGTCAAGGGTCTGACACACAAGAAGGCTCTCCATTCTAGATCAGAATTAGTGTGGAACCCACAACCCCATGTGCAACTAAGACATTTGAATAAAAATAATTGGTTATCCAGCAAGTGATTAGTAGTAGAAGGATTTTATCACGACAAGGGTCCAATTCAAGGTGAAGTACAAATTCATCTAGTAGCAGTCAATTAAATACACCACGCAGAGGTGGTAGTACAAAAAACTTCATAGTGGCAGGAGCAGGTCCAACTATTAGGTTACCCGCGTTTCATGGAGAAGGGTCGAAGGACCCATAGAAGCATTTTTTTATTTGTGAGAATATTTGGGAAGCTAAGAAGATTATAAATGAATATACACAAGTTGTGCAGTTGGAAATCATATTCAGGGACCTTGCACTAGATTGGTATATGGGCCTTGCAGTAAATAGTCCACAAGGTGCACCTACAACTGTCACAAATGTGAAGAAGGAATTAATTAATGAATTACAGTGACCTAGTTCATAGGATCAGTTCGTGAATGAGATGATATAGATAAAGAATAATCTAAGAGAGTCAGTGTGGGAGATTGATCAAAATTTAAAGAGGTTAAAAGGTAAGTTAAAGTAACATATCACAGATATGCAACATAGGCACTTATTTGTTGATTCATTATTGCCACATCTTAAGTATCCATTGAGACAATATAAATTCCAGAGTTAGGATGAGGCTATGCAAGAATCCTTTCAATTGGAGGAAAATAATTATAAACAAACAGATCCAACTGTGGAGGAGCTGAGAGAAGATATTAAGAATCTAACATTTCAGTTGAATCAGAATAAAGGAAAGGAGAAGAGGGAAGTTGTGTGGTGTACATTATGAAAAACAAAAGGACATCATAAGAATGAGTACCCAACCTTTGTGCAGTACTTGGGAGTAGGAATGCCAAATCCTTTACTGACGACAGGACCATGGTGTGAGATATGCAGAACACATGTACATGATCATTATCATTGTCCCATGATGCAAAAGTATCAAACAATTCCCAAGACTACATTTTGTAATTTTTGCAAGTCAGTTGGACATGAAGATAAGGACTGTAGAAATTTGGAGATGATGAAGGAGATGAATTCATATGCATATAGGGTGTAGGATGAATCGATGACAGGACAACCTGCACAACAGTTTACAACACAACCACAGTAAAATAACACATAGAAGCCATAGTATAATCAGGTACCCAAGTAAAATACACCGCACACAGATAATCAAGGTAACAGAGGAGGCTATAGAGGAGGAGGAAATAGAGGAAGAGTATTTGGAGGAGGTAGAGGAACAGTAACATGTCACAATTGTAAGAAAACTGGACACTATTTGAGGGATTTTCCACTTCCATCAGTGACATGTACGTATTGTTATGCAATATACCATGATACAAAAGATTGTCTGACACTTTTGATAAAGACATAGGAAAAGAGGAATCAAAACAATCAGAATGCCCAATGGATTATTGTGTAAACCAGATAAGAGGATGGGAAGAATATTAATATAGTTACTACAGGTGGAGACAAGACAAGAGTAGATACAGTAAAGTAGAACTAGGATCTGCATCAGTGGGTTAGAAAGAATTCAACACCTAATTTTTTTTTTTATGCGTGCAAAGAAAAGGAGACCTTCAAGCAAGCTAGACATGCGATTTTGAAGGAGAATATTATCTCTACTTCAAGAACGAATCCAAGAGATGATGTCCTAGTCTATGAAATGCCTCACTTATTTGACCAGACCAACAAAGATCAACCTCGAGAACAAGTAAGTAATCTTAGAAACATTTTGGGGTGTTTTCAGGTAAGTAATGATAAAACCTCTGTACAAGTGTTACAAAGTCTGTTAGAAAAATGTAATTTTGGAGAAGAGATGAAAGTAGAATGGAAGAGAGTCAATCAAGTCCATGAGAAGATAAGGAAAAGTACAAAATTCAGGTTGAATGCAAACATTGGAGATTTCAATATGGGCGATATCATACTAGTTTTAGGGTCTGAAGTAAATGTTCTTCCTAAGAATACATGGGAAGCTATGGGGGAACCTACACTGGGGTATTCACCTATTTAGTTGAAGCTAGCAAATCAGCATAGAGTGGTTCCAATTGGTAGATTGAAGGGGACACTAATATATCTAGATGTTTTGCACACCATGGCATATTGGAAGACACAACACGTAGCAGATGGTAAATTGGCGTGACATAATTCAATATATTTCACGTCGAAAAAATTTGACAGAATGAAAACACAGTGCAACGGGAAAATAAAGCTATCAGAAAAAGAAAAAAAACATTGGTGATTGGAAAATTAAGGCGCATTTATGATAGAGTTTATAAAAAGGGAAAAACATGAAAATACAAATGATTAATGTGATTTTGAGCAAACATGAGAAAACGAGAAAACATGGTGCACTTGTGTGAGAAGTTTTGAAGAGTCCAACTTAGATTTGCAGCACATTTAACCTGATCTAGAACAATGACACCAACAAAGTTTGGAGAGCCCAACCAGTTTGCAAGAAGGACAAGAAGCACCACAGTAGAGCCAAAACCAGCAGAGGATGAGACAGGAGTGGTAGATGTGGATGATATTTCGTCACCAATAAGTGATTCATTTAGTCCAACGCTTGTCAAGGAGAAGAACCCACAGAAATAAGAAATGGAGATAAACCAAGAGGAAGAAGGTCAAAACCCTAATGCAAAAGGAAACACTAACACAAAAAAACTAGGAGTGGTGCAACATAGAGAGAACAAAATGAAGATGATAGCAAGAAGAAATAATCAGATGAACCCAAGGCAACATAGAACCCTAAGGAAAAACAACATCCATAGGTCGATGATATTACAAATAAATAGGACATTGATGCAAATTAGGACACAGAGGAAGAAATACAGAACGAGACAACATGTTCATCAAAGAAGAAAACAAAGACAACAATAACAGTAGCACACACACAGAAGTAGGTTTTTCTATCATTGCGCCAAATTCCATAATCAATAATAGATGTAGAGGACATGTTGGGGTTTGTTCCCAAACTAAAGTATGCATACGACAATGTCACAAAGGTGACTAAGTTTCTAGAGCTTGTGTAGGAAATTTATATGGAGAGAAAAGGGATAAGTTCATCAGGAGTTCCAATATTAGAACCCAAACAATGGATTACAGGGTTGTATAATATAGTCATAATCAATTTTTTAGAAATCCATCACTTTGGAAGGGGGAAGGATGTCAATTCCTGCATGAAGCAACTAACTGTGAGAGTACATGGAGGATTTTTTTGGATGGACAAACCTGTCTTAATTGATGTAGACCTAATTACAAAGACTACAGGACTTATAACAGATGGGGTGAAGCTAGAACAATACTTAGATGACAAAACAAAGGGAAAGACAATTGAAAAAGAAGTAAAAACATGATTTGGAACTAACAGGGGAAACATAGGTATGATTGTCAAAAATATAAATGAGCCAACCACAAGACTCACGACAAAGTTGATGGCCTACAAGTTAATAAGAAAGTTTTGCAAGGAAGAGGCAACAATAGGAGTGTTAGCAACAGTCATGCAATGCACAAAGAGGACAATACTCAGTTGGGAACCATACTTGTTGAACCTATTTTTGGAGGATTGCAGAGATGCATAGGATTTTGGGACAAAGTTCCATTATCCTTGGCTACTCATTTTGATAATCTTAGTGGAATGGGAAGAACCAAAATACTCAGCCTTACGTGATAGGAGAGGAAAGTGTCGTGCAACAAGGTATACAACCCTGTGGCATAATGAAGATTCTAAGCAAAGGAAATCTAATACCAATTGTTTTTTCATGTATCTTGAGGAGATGCAGGAAAAGATAACAAACACATGGAGGATCTCACCAGGAGTGGTGAAGGTGAATGAAGGGATAGAAAATTTCAAAGCATCTAGACTTAACATGTGGATACAAGCAAGGAGATACCCCAATAAGAAATGGTTGAATATGTAGTACTGTATCACAAGAGAAGTACAATGGGTGATAGGGGAATGGTCAGATCAGTGGAAGGTACCAGTGGCTGACAAGAAAGGAACAAGGAGGAACTGGACAATCAAGTAGTCCAATAGAGAATACTTGTTAAGCATCAGAGCACACTCAGCCAACAGAAAGTAGGGCGACAATAAAGAAGCAGAGGAAGAAGGAAATAGTACCTATGGCCTCAATACTAGAAACTAAGCGCGCAGAAGGAACAAATGGGGAAGCTTTGAAAAATGATAATATCCCTAGCCAAGAGGCAGAAAGTGGAGACCTACCAAAGGAGAAGAACCTAGTGCAGACAGAGACAACACCAAAGAGAAGATCAATGATGAAGATAGGAGGACAACACAAGAAGGTGAGGGTGCACAAGGAGACCCCTCAACTTATAATAGTTGAGGATGATGCAGAATTGGTGGAAGAAAAATTGCAAGATTGAGGAGAAGAATCATTATACATTGTAGAGTCACAAAGAGAAGAATTAATGACAAATTTGATGAAGGTTTAAAGAAGTTTTGGAAATCCTAAAGATCAATGTAGCACAACAAAAAGGAATAACGCAGTAGAAGAAAACCCATGGAGAAAAGGAGAAAGTACAAACAACAACAATGGGAGGTGAGACTTTCCAAATCAACCAACGTATGCTACAAATCAACAAGGACACAACACAAAAACCCTTAAATTATATAGAGCAGTTGGACTTGGTGTTGTCCAAGATTCCAACCAAGGCATTATACAAGCTACAAATTAGTGTCATGCATGAAGTTCAATAAAGGGCTAGGATAGATGTGACAAAATTAAAGACAACTAAGGAGGTAAAGGAGATACTAGAGATATCCCTCAACCAAGTGCATCTTGTGAGGGAAAAAGAAAAACATCACGCGGAGATAATAGAACAAAAGATTGAAGAAGTATTTAAAACTATCACAGACAATGCACAAGTAGAGGAGTTAAGCACATAAGAGAAGATCCAAAAGATAGCACAGGATATGGAAAGTTATAGACATGAAATCATAGACCTGACAGAGAAGGTGATCCCTAAAAATCCACCAGAGATCAAATCACAAAGGGAACAACAAGCTATAGAATATAAAGAAAACATTGCGGGGGAGATTAACAAAAGGACATAATTGCACAACAGTACTGCGTGTATGTGGAAATAATTGCAATAAGATGAAAATATTTAAGAATTGGATCAAAAGGAGGGAAACATAAACACTTCAGTACAAGACTTGGAGCAGAGAAAAAAAAATATGGCTATATTAGATAGGGTCAAGAGTGTGCAGGAAATGAAGAACCTATAGGAAAAATTGAAGTCAATCCATATGGAGGAGCAGTTAATGCACGCTTAATTGGAGCCATTGTAGGAAGGGGAAGAAACGATGATTACAGAGTTGGAAGAAGTAAAGCGAAGGATAGAGAAACTACACTTAGAGAGTGTAGAAGTGTTGAAGGAGCACATAACAACATAGTCGGTGGAAAATATTGTAGAAACAAGTGCACAGGAAAAAGCACAAGTAAAAGAGTTGATAGGCATATTCCAGGCACTGAATAAGTTAGCGCAGGAGGAAAACATCATCTGAGTCGCTCGAGATGCGCCACAGGTGAGTATTGGGGACTTGTTGGAGAAAGCTATTTTGGGAAAATGCACAACAAGTTTGGAGGATAGTTGGAGTGTGCACCAAAAAAGAAGGTAAAGTAGTGTGCTAGGAAAGAAGGAAAAGCAACGCACCAGGAAAGAAGGAAAAGCAACACACCAGGAAAGAAGGAAAAACAACGCACCAGGAAAGAAGGAAAAGTAGCTCAAGGAAAGATGAAATTCAAAGGTAGAAGAAAACATGACACAGTGAGGAAATGGTTGGATCAAGGACCAGCCATGCTTAGGAGGTTGTAATGTGGACAAGCCTAATCCACTTTGGGTTAGGGTTTTGGTCATGATGTAAAGGTTTTTTACCCATTTAGGTAGTATAAATATGTATTACAAGATATAAGGAGATCATATAATCTTGAGTGGGGTTGAGTTCAGTTTTGAGTCTTGAATGAGTTTTGAGTCGTAGTTACTAGTTTTTGGTTGAGAGTTTTGGAGCTTAGATTGAGTTAGTTTTGGAGAGTTATGGATTGTAATTGAGGTTCAGGTCGCAAGTTGTGAAACGCGATGCAACATTGGTTAGCCTCACACCACACACCTATACTTATATTTTTTATGTAATGTGCACAACACACTGATTCAATGAAGATGAATAAAGAAGCATAGAATGCCAAATATTTGTGGATGTAACCTAGGGGGGTGAAGCACGGGAAAATACTATGTCAATGTGTGGAATGATGATCTTACATCTTTTATGATGAATGAATGAATGAATGAATCTGTTAGAGTTAATTTACAACGCGCACTAGATCTGTTGTGTTATTTTACTTCATAATGAATGGATGAATGAATGAATCTGTTAGAGTTAATTTACAATGTGCACTAGATATGTTATGTTATTTTACTTCATAATGAATATTAATGAATGAATAATGATATGATGGAATGGTAGATCTAATGTACGATATATATGAAGTAGAATGTGTGTCTAACATCCCCACGAGAACCATCCCTTCCATGAGTGAAGACATTTGGGTCTTGTTGTCACCCATAATCCATCTCAAGTGAGACTACACTGTGTTAGGACCATATATTGTACCCTTTTTGCCCATATTTTTTCCATGGTTATACTCCCCATCACCTATATTTAGACTTATATTATCATTCCACTTGATCATTCCAAGGTACATA
>JASDQU010013324.1:169729-203886 GCA_032191745.1 Picea mariana
TTCAGTTCACTTCAGCAATCATAGATAGAATGATTTCTTTACTACAACACTAAATGCTTTTGGAATTGAGCATATACAGTGCGTGGCTATCTTTGAAACAAAAGACTTCCCTGGGTTGATAATTTATGTTTCACTTAGTTGTTTAAAATTAATTAAGAAATTATAGTGACCAACACACTGTGCACTCCATGCGCAATGTTTCCTTATGTTCTCCAGAAGGGCTGATGGTTTCTAGGGTTTTATTGGAGAACTAAAGTAGAACTCAGGTCAGCCCAAACATTCCAATAATAGATTGTGTAAATGTGGTTGTTTGAATGACTTGACTACTGGTAATGTGAATGATGTGATGACCAAGTAAATCACTTGGTGTGTGCATATGTGGGATTAGTGAAGCAGGAATATTACACAACCCATGTGCGGAAGGAGATGTACTCGCAAGTTGTGGTGTCAGAGTAACTTGGGTCACGAGTGTTCCTAGTAAAGAAGAAGCACTAGCAGTAGCAGTAGTGATATGTGCTCTTGCAGGTTCAACTATAAGAGTTGTGGATAGAGGAGGTGAAACTCTCAATCCCAAATAAAATTTTGGTGGGTTCATGCGAAAATATTGGATAGTGGTTGAATTGGCCACTAAATAGTAAGAATAATAAGCATCAAGAAATCTCATGGATAGTTGTTCAATGAGTAATGGACCAAGTAGATCAGTTAAAGGGGGATTTGTGTAAGATACAAGAACTTCCACGAAGGTTGTGATGGTTTCTTCTGCGTGTTGGCCACTTCTAGGAGCTACACTCTCGGTTTCAAAAGTTTTTTCTTTGACCATTCCTTCATAAGAAGGGTTTTGTTGAGGTTACTAAACTTCAAGATCGAAACCTTGCATTCTGTGATATATTTGAATCCATTGATCAACCACATTGAAATTAAAACAACAATTCTTAAGGCCAACTACTAACTCTAAAAGCACAAGCCCCTAAAAAATATCTATAGAAAATCAACCAAGCAACAATAGAAGGATCTTTTGAAGATGGGATATCAAGCTGTCAATGAAGATATCAGAAGAAGTTACCCAAACCTCCATGTAACAACCCTTCTTGGTTCAATAAACCCTCCCTTTGCGGGGTCAAACTCCAAGGGAAATGAAGGTGAGATATGGCATTTGTCCTAGGTACCGTAGGAATCCCCCCACAATCACATTTGTATATACTTAGGAAAGGCCAATAAGGTTACCAACTCACAGTCAGTCTCTAGGCGGTACAGTCGAAAGTCAGAACTGAATGTATGGGTTGGATAACAAAGTATGAAATTATTCAAGAGAACTGAAGACAAGTGGATCGGTAAGACTCCTGAGGACCTTGAATCCATTCAGGATTCACGAAGCACCGAGACCAAATTAAACCAATAGTTTCTCAATAAAACCTCTAATATACACTCTTTCCACTATGATTGATCAAGCTTTGGAGGGGTAATCTATGTTTCTCTTCCACATGCGACCTCATGTTTATCCCACATGTAAGACGGGTGTGATATCCTATGACTTGGACTTTAATTATTATTTCTATTTGTTTTTTTAACAATTTTTATTATCTTTTCAAAAAAGACAAATTGATCAAGTGGCCAAAATTTAATTATAAGACCTTATCAGTTTTATGGAATAAACACATATGGAAAAGGGGCACACATTGAAACATTTGTTAAAAGAGGGAGTTAGGAATCCAAAGGGGTTGGCCAAGTGGCAACAAAATTGAGACAAGTTTTGGAGTTAACTTAACTTCAAAAAGACACATTTCATATTTATATGAGAATCTGTGAATAGGTGTATAGTTGAACCTGACATGTGGTCAATGAGCAGGAGGCTCAAGACAAGTGTCACAAGTCCTAGGAAAAATAAAATATGTCATGACAAGAGAATGGGGTGCCATTATCAAGGGAGACAATTTGGATAGATTGAGAAAATATATGTGATCTAGGTGGATATCGATGGCCACCCACCTTTGCCAAGTTGCTCAAAACAATTTTCTGGCAATTTTGGCAATTTACTATTTTTAGCAGTTTTTAACTTCCAGGGCCATTTTGAGGGCCTAAATGAAGGTTTTTTGGGGTCAAGATTCTCAATTATGGATGAAGGCTCTGATTGAGCCCCCAAAACGAATCTCCTCAGCGATAAATTTCCAACAAGCTATCGTGCACCCCAAATGGAGATCATATGCCAAAGTTACGCCCTTGCGAAGTTGATACACCAAACTACCCAAAACAGGGTCCACAAAACTGTTGGCTTTTCATCTTCCGGGGTTAGGGTTTTGGATTTTATTTATGATAAAAAAGGCCTTTTGAGCCTCATTGTAAAATCATCTTCTCAAAGATGTGAGTAGCCATCGCATCTCTTATCAGAGATAATTTGCCACCATTCTAGCAAGTCTTTCACTCTGTATTTTACAGTCTTTGTACATTTTCGCTCCGTCATAGAAAATTATGTATTACTATGTATCTGTGTTTATGGTTGCATCTCTGATAAATTTCTATTATAATAAAGAAATGTATAGAGATATCTCGAATATCCAATATTATAACAAAAATGTATCAGAGATGCAACCATAAACATAGATACAGAGTAATACACAATTTTCTATTAATGAGCGAAAATGTACAAAGATTGTAAAATACAGAGTGGAAGACTCGCTAGAATGGTGGCAACTTATCTCTGAGAAGAGATGTGATGAATACTCTCAGCCATGAGAAGATGATTTTAAAATGAGGCTCCAAAGGTATTTTTTTATCATAAATAAAATTCAAAACCCTAACCCCGGAAGATGAAAAGCCAACAGTTTTGTGGACCCCGTTTTGGGTAGTTTGGTGTATCAACTTCCCAAAGGTGTAACTTTGGCATACGATCTCCATTTGGGGTGCATGATAGCTCGTTGGAAAGGTATCATCGATGATATTAATATTGGGGGCTCAATCAAATCCCTTGGCCATCATTGGGAATATTGATCCCGAAAAACCTTCATTTAGGCCCTCAAAATGGCCCCGAAAATTAAAAACTGCTAAAAATAGTAAATGGCCAAAATTGCTAGAAAATTATTTTGAGTGAGTTGGAAAAGGTGGGTGGCCACCGATATCCACCTAGATTACTATTGAATAAACTATTTAACATAGTAAAAAATCTACAAAGATTACTTAGAGCAAGCGGGAGCTCAAAATTCTGCAAGAGGCCACAGAGGCAGCCCCTTGGATTCCGAACTTAGCTCAAGGGTGAAAGAGGTGAAAATGACTCTAGTCTAATGTTGGGAGGAACATGGTCTTCAACGTGTGGTTTCCCCAAAGTTTCAGGCTTTATTTCTTGTGATGAGCATGCTCATTAGAAATTGTTTACTTAAATGTTTACTGCGATAGTGTATAAATTTTGTGATTTAATTCTCTGGCTTAAACAAATCGGAACAATATTAGAAATTTAATGCTTGATGCACAATGAAACGATGCATATTATATGATAGTATTAGAAATTTAATGCTTGATGTACAAGGAACAGAGGTATATTATATGTTCGTATAGAAAGGAAATATAATAGTTATTCATCTTACGGACATAATTATAATATCAATATAGATTGTTGGTATCCCTAGGTATGAACCTAATTTCAAATCCAAAGGTTGAAATATGGATAGGAAATCAGTATGGAAGGAACATAACTCATCGAGGTACATTATACAACTAAAAAGGAATTATCTACATAGGAACTTATATTGATTTTACCAATATACATATATAAACGAAAAAATAAATCATTACAAATTCAAGCAGAGTTCCTTGTTCTATATTAAAAAGGGAATATCGTTACTAAGTACCATGTAATAGTCCAAGACAAATCGTTACCGAATTTAATGAGATACCCTAAGTATATATGTGTGTGTGTGTGTGTGAAAATGGAAAGCTGACATACTGTATAGAATTCCAAAATGAGAAAAAACCATTTACAAATTATATATCTAGGACAAAGGAAAATAAATAAACAGAGTTTTACAATGACATAGCATGTGCAGACAACGGTCTATGAAGCCACCCGACTTCTAGGAATATTACATTCAAAGATAATTGGTCGATTAAATTTAGAAGAAGTGTTGAAACGTGCATACCTTTCTGTACTTGGGTATTCTAGAGATCTATGATGACCATCGTTTCAGAACCTCCAGAATGAAGAAAATAATGAGTTAGTAAGTTGTATGAATCGTTTAATCAAAGGAAAATTACTTAAACGGTTAATTGATGGGTACCCTCGCATCATCATAAGGGCCCATCATTAGATATTACCCAAGAATAATCTTCAAATAAAACTACAACATATGTACAAAACACAAATCAAGTAAAAACTAAGGTCCGTGTGAGCTCTTCTTGTTGAACCTACACATAATAGATATAGCTAGGAATTGGCATACATAGTTGCAGAGAAAATATGAGAAAAGAGAAGCAAGAGAGAAAGAATGGAAGAATTCTCATTAACCAAATGAATGAATGATAATTTACACATGATATACTATGTATAACTCAACCAATGTGCATTGGAGGAGAAGCTAATGCACCATAGGGGTGGTCTAGAGTGATCTGTACACACACCAATAGTTACAGGAGTAAACTGCCACCTATTCTAGCCTCTCAAGTAGTTACGGGAGTGAACTGCCACCTAGTTGAGTTAACTAGTCTATCAGTCTTCAGTTAATTGACTGAAACATAGTGAAGTGAGGAGGAGATCATGGAATCATGAGTAATGCGCTAGTCAGGTGATGATCCCAAGGAAAATGAGAATTAGCTGGTGATGATCCCAATTATGCATGGTGATAATCCTAATGTAGCATCTACACTCTACTCAATTGATTAAACTAAAGTGTGAACTAAAGAGAATATTCTCCCTAAAATATAGGATATTGAATAATGACTAATAAACATAGCAAAATAATTAGGAAAAATAAATCTTAGGTGTGAGTGAAGTATCTCCAACACCCCCCTGAACATCACTATGGTGAAAATAAAGAATGGGTCCTAACAATAAGGCCATGTTAGGTACCCAAATACAAAAGATACACTGGAATAAATGAGGAAAGAGGGAAAACCTGATGGGAAACCCCCCTCCTCAAAGTACAATGTATGTAAAAAGAAGAACTGACAGTTTCTAGGAAACTATGTCCTTCACTCCAAGATGACTACGCAAAGAATGAAAGTTGTGCTCAGTGAAGGTCTTGGTGAAGATGTTTATAGTCTGTTCTATTGAAGGAAAAAAATGTAGGTCGACGATCCTCTCGTGTACTAAGTCTTGGATGTAGTGCATGTGGATCTCGATGTGCTTCATCCACTACCTCTGAACTGGATCTCTGCAGAACTTCAGAGTGCTCTGTTTGTCACACCATGTGATGATCAGACGATGAAACTGAATGCCCAACTCAATGAGAAAATGTTGTAGCTAGATAGCCTCAATGCTTATGATAACTACCCCTCTATACTCTGCCTCGGCTGAATATAGAGCAATAGCATATTTCTTCTTTCTCAACCAAAAAATAGGCCCGAAACCAAGACTCAATGAGTAACCAAATGTGGACTTGCAATCAATTCTATCACCAGCCCAGTCAAAATCAGTGAACCCGATGAGGTCCAATGTAGAGTCTGTTGAATAGTGAATCCCAAAGGTGATGGTTCCCTATACATATCAAAGGATACACTTTGCATCCTTCCAATATAGCTCATGAGACTCCTACATGAACCTGGAGACCGCGCCAACTACATAAGAGAGTTCTGGTATAGAGTGAGTGAGATACAACAAGATCCCCACTAGCTATCTTTATAGTGTGTTGTCAACCAGTGTAGTGTCCCTGCCATCCTCAACTCTGACTCCTAATAGGAAATTTTTCGGGGAAGACTTGCAATCTGTCATGTGAAATCTATCAAGGAGATCTCGTGCATACTTGGCTTGAGACAGTTTGATGCCTAATGCATCCTGATTAATCTCGAGTCCAAGGAAGAAATGTAGTGGACCAATGTTTTTCATCAATAACCTGTCATGCAGAATCCTCTTGACTAAAGAAGTCATTGAAGTAGAGCAACCAGTGATCAAAAAATCATCAGCATACAGAGATAGGAGTAGAAGTGAATCATTTGTCTTGAGCATGTAAACAATTGGGTCTGATTTACAACGTACAAAGTTCTGTGACTACAATTAGGATTCCATATTAACATACCATGCCCTCAGAGCCTGCTTGAGGACATAAAGAGACTTCTTCAGTCAACAGAACAAAGATGAATCCTACATAAATCCATGGTGCTGCTCCACATAGATGTCTTCATAGAGATCTCCATAAAGAAATGCATTCTTCACAACCATCTGATGGACTTCCCATCCCTTGGCTGCTACAATGGAAATTTCCAAACATATGGAATCCATCTTCACTATTGAAGAGAAGGTCTCATCATAGTAAATGCCATGCACATGTTGAAATCCTTTTTAAACAAGCATGGCTTTGTATTTGCTAATCTATCTAGCCGCTACACTCTTGGTCCTATAGACCCATCTTCACTTGACAAGTTTCCTTCCTGAAGGAAGGGGAACCAGATCCCAAGTCTGGTTCTCGAGAAGGGAGTTGTACTCCTCCTGCATGGTAGATTCCCAAAATGTATTTCCAACAACCTCACCATAAGACTGTGGATCTAAAGATTGAACTGAGAAACTATGCATGGGTAGCATCGGTTCAGTGGAAGTGAGTGAAATATGAGTCTCCTCGAAATCATATCAAGTCCTCCTAGTATCAGCTGGATCCCCAACAAGATCCCCCGCATCCTAAAGAGTAGTATTGGTCCACTTGGGCCTCTTCTCTGGCTCTACATCTACATCTAGATGCATTGACTCTACATCTGACTGTACTAACTTTGTATCTAGATCATCTGAATACTATGAATCTAAACTCTCATCTGAAGAAGAGTCGGCATGTGCATGCTCATCATCTCTTACAGGTGGAAGAACAAAAGTGTCTACATGTGGCTGCAGAGGTACATGGAAGACACTTTCCTTGAATTGGAAACTACGCTCAATGATGAGCTGGTCTGAGGAAAGATCAATGAGTCTATATCCCTTCACACTGTCGGGGTATCCAACAAGGATACACTTTGTGCTCTGTGGATCAAGTACCTTCCTCTTCTCAAAGGGCATCATGTCCCATGCACGTGAATTGAAAATGCGGAAGTGGCCCACTTCCGGTTTGAGGCCGCTCCAAGCCTCGTAAGGGGTCATATCCTTGACAGATCTATGGGGATATATTTTTTGGATGTAGGTTACACAATTAAGTGATTCATCCCATAATCTTTGTGGAAGTGACTTTTCATGTAGCATGAAATATTCCATCTCTTTTAGATATCTATTTTTCCACTCAACAACTTCGTTTTGATGTGGGGTATAGGGAACCATGTGCTGCAACTTAATCCCTGCCTCATGATAAGGATTTTGTATCTCATGGTTGAAATACTGTCCCCTGTTATTTGTTCAGAGGACTTTTATTTTCTTTCTTGACTGTGTCTCAACAAGAGCTTTGAAATCTTTGAGGTGTTGAAAGACCTCTTATTTTTTCCTGAGAAAGAAAATCCATGTGAAGCATGAGAAATCATCAACAAAAATGAGCATGTACCTTGATTTATTAATTGATGAATGTGGAAAAGGGACCATGAGGTTACTATGGATCATATTTGAAGGAGAGGAAGCCTTCTGTGTCTTTCCTTTGTCGAATTTCTCTTGAGGGTGTTTTCCAAGAAGACACCCCTCACAAATTCCTTTGGAGAAGTGGATGTCGGGTAGACCATCAACCATTCCTTGCTTGCAATTTTTTTGCATATATATGAAATTTAAATGCCCGAACCTTTCATGCCATATCCTACTCTTTCATCATCATGGGTAAACAATAATGCAAAATCTAGTTCAATAAATTCAGAAAATATGTAGAGTCTAGATTGATGATTTACCTCTCCGGTAGAAACCCTGGAATTGGTTTGCATGTCATAGATTTCCACTGCATCAGATGTGAATATGACTATATTTATAGTGCCAAATTTTTTCATCTGATACACAGAGAGAATATTGACGGAAAGTTTGGGAATGTGTAGCACATTCTCGAAGCTTTTGTTTGTGAGTTCAATTATTCCTTTGTCGGTGACCTTGAGTGGAGAGTTGTCCCCCATCAAAATAGGAGGACATTTGCATGCATCCAATGAAGAATATACTTCTTTTGTGGCATCCATGTGGTGTGATGCACCTGAATCTACAATCCAAGCATCATGAGATGAGTTGAGGCAATCAAAACATGACTAGAATTGTCTTTCTTTGGATTCTGATCTTATGGCTTCTTCTTCTTGGCACCCTTGGGGATGGGATATCCAAGGTTTTTTTGTTGAAGTATTTGGGCCATTTGATCTATCTATTTTTTCATACATGCAGATTTTGGATGGAATCCTTTATGGAAGTAAGTGCATTTCTCCCATTTCCTTCCTTCTTTGGATTTGCATGTTCTTTCCTTTTTTCTTTGTCTTTAGATTTTTGATATTGATGACCACTACCATTTTGCATAGTAAGTGCATGCACCTTTGGGCCTTGATTTTTCCCATATTTATGAATTTTTTATGCTCTTGTGTCAAAGACTCGATAAAGGAATCAAGAGAGGGCATCATCTAGGTCTATCCAGAGGAGAACTTAACTGAATGAAATGTGGATACAAACACTGAGTATTCTGGACCAAGTTTGGAGAGAATGGTGAGAACCATTTGTTTCTCCTCCTTATATTTATCAACCCTGCAAGCCTTGAGTTGCAATGGAAAATCCTTATATTTGGTAAATAAATCTTGGAGATTGTCGAAAGTTTTTGGATCCAATGTGAGAAATTCCACCTCGAGCATGTGTCCCCTCATCTCATCATGTTTTCCAAAAATCCCTTTCATGGTGGGTCAGGCTCTAGTGGGGGTTTTACAGAAGGACATGTGAAAGAGGAGTTCAAGAGAAATAAGACTGTAAATGTTTCCAAACGCTTCATCCATTCGATTTAGATATTTGTATTTTTCTATGGCTGATGTTGGTTTTGTCTTTGTGTTCATGGTTAACTGGTATAATCCTCTGCCTCGAAGATGCATTATCATATTCTCCTTCCATACAAAGAAATGGTATGGTGTAAGAATGAATTCTTTTGGAAATTCCATTTTTTTCTGTTGTCTTTAATCCTTGATACCTACAAAAATAATTTGGTGTGTATTTTCCCTAGAATTCTGTTGGATATGACACCATGTAAATGTGTTGAACCTGCACAAGATAGATCTAGATAGGAATTGACATACATAGTTGTACAAAAAATATGAGAAAAGAGAAGCAGTAGAGAAAGAATGGAAGAATTTTCATTAACCAAATGAGTGAATGATAATTTACACGTGATATACTCTGTATAAATTAACCGATGCGCATTAGAGGAGAAGCCAATGTGCCATAGTGGTGTTTGTAACACCCCAAGTTTTGAACCCCCATTTTAAATAATGTATTGTTACAATGTTGAGAGGCCAGAGTGCCCAAACAATTATTAAGAGGCCAGTGTGCCCAAGACATGTAATGTTTTATCATTATTAATAATAAATGCATGGATGGATGCTAGACGGACAAGGAGTAGATTTATAGGGGGCTATGATTCCACAAGAGAGGGGGCTTGAGGGGATAAGTGTTTGTTCCTGTGTTAATTTCCCTTTTTGTCTAAGGGAGGGGTTCGATTACATGAGCTTCTTGGGGGAAGGCCAGGAGGTTCTTGATTTCCCCATGGAGTTACTTAGACCTCTGATGGGGGGGTTGGTCGTTGGCTCATTTTCTCCTTCACTTATGCATTCACACCATTCTATACCTCACACACTTTCATGCATGCACCTCCATGCACCCACTTACCCATTCATTGATCCATCTGTCATCTACGTCTTATCTCAGGAGAAGGGAGTGGAACCTGCTGAGGATTAGCCATGGGATGGTTGGATGTAGTGGTCGCTGGTGTGATCCAGCCATGACCTGAGGCTGCATGTCTGATATGCATTGGACTGTATCCAGTAATTCTCATAGCTGTGAGTCTTGAGAGTTCCAACATCGAGATTCTGGACCAGTTGCACTGGAGCCCGAATTAAGGAGAAGGACTGCCTGAGGGACTACGTGGCAGAGAAGGGTGGAGGTTCGTTCTCTTGGGTGGTGCAAGCTAGGTAGAAGAGAGACAGGTACTTGGATTGCTATGAGAGATGGGAAGCCTATGAGAGCTTGGGTGCTGACTGGTTTGGGAAGCCAAGTAACACTCTGGAACTGTCCTTGTGGATTCATAGCCCTGGCTCGAGGTGACATTGTTGTTGAGATTTGGAATAGTAGTGTCTACGATTGGTTGGAACATCCTTGGTCTACATATAGTTGGTGTCATCTTTCATAAAGATAAGTGCTCTCTGTTATGGTCTCATTTACATGTATATGAATCTATTTCCGCTGTGTATATTTAATTATTGTTTAATTGAATATTTAGATTATGCATGCTTGTTGGATATTGTTGTGCATGTCATTAAAGTTTTTTCTATTATGCATCCTTAATTTTTAAAGAGGTATCAATAAGAGAAAGAATTCCAAGGGTGGGATTGAAGGTAGCATACCCTGGCCTTTGTGTGGATGGGTATGTT
This sequence comes from Picea mariana, assembly GCA_032191745.1. Taxonomy (NCBI): domain Eukaryota; kingdom Viridiplantae; phylum Streptophyta; class Pinopsida; order Pinales; family Pinaceae; genus Picea; species Picea mariana. Next base: position 180,425 of record JASDQU010013324.1, read on the forward strand.
ACAGTTTGGTATCATAGCTTCTAGTTGAAACACCAGGCCGATATGGGCTAGGTCTAATGCTCAGAGTCTCATGGTTACAGATCGATTAATGACCTTGAAGTCAAAAATCTTAGGAGGAATGGCATTGCAGAACCTATGCGGGAGTTAGAACATCATAGATCCTTTGTAAGGTTTTGAAGGATTGTGACCATCCTCTTTGAATTTGGGAGTGATCGCCATTATAGGATAAGAGAGATCCAAGATCATTGGATCAGAGGTCGTCCAATGTAAAGGCGAGCAAGGAGAATTTGAAATTTGATATTTCCAGACCCCGAAGATCCGAAGTGAATTGCAGCCACCCAATCTAGGAGGACATGCGGCAGAAATCCACGCGCTTCAAGGAAACACAGAGGTTGAGAGTTGATTTCTCCAAATCCCAAAGACTTGAAAGGATATCGCCCATTGATTTGCCAAGAGCCATGCATCATTAGATCCAGGGATTCGGATAAAATCTAGTGGGGTTGAATAAGTTTTGAGAATTGATATTTTTGAAGTTCGAAGACCCAGAGAAGGTCTCGATCGTGGATCGAGGAGGGAGCTTAAGGGCCGTTGATCTGGTTGAGGAGGCCAAAGTCTCAAAGTGGGAGAAGAACCTTCAATTGAGGAGGATGCGTGGCAGACGATCTACCATTTTGTAGAAATCTCTCCGGAAGAAACGAGAGTTTGAGAACCTAAATTCTCGAAGACTGGACTCCCAAAGAAATCGTAGTCATTGATCCTTGCAGTAGTAAATTTCGAAGTCCCAAAGTCTGGGGTTAACATGGGTCGTTTGATAAGAGAGACACATGATGACATATTGGTTGGTTCAGGAAATCAAAGTTTGGGAAAATTGGAGGTGTGATAGTGTGGAAACTCTCGAAGTCCCAAAGCCTGAAGAGACAAAGTGATGGGGCACGATGACATCACCTAGAGGTTTTGTGGATCTTGAAATTTTCGAAGTGAAGTGGTTTGTGGACGTCACTTGGGATGATATGGACACATGGGATGTGTGCCATGTGTCAGTAATTTTTGAGCATTTGAAGTATTGAAAAGTCAGTTAGAACATGACATGTGTCACCTTCCTGATTGGGCCACGTGTCTGCTTCCAGTATTTCACAATGTGGCAATAGATTGTGCAGCCCGGAGACTGGGCACTCCAGTGGGGAAAGATATGAGAGGGTGTGTTGGGTTGAAATATCTCGAAGGCCCAATGGCTGGAGTACATATTGACCATTGATTCTAGAAGAAAAACGTCGAAGGATCGTTGACTTTGGGTGAAATCATTCCTGGAGAAAGTGCAAGAGGAAATTTTGAAACTTTTGAAGCCCAAAGAGTCGGAGAAATTCACAGCCGTTGATCTATGGGAGGAAACCCATCGACAGATCATGAACTCCGGGTAAAAGTGTTCTGGGAGGAAGCAAGCGAGGAACGTTGAGACTCTCGAAGTGGATCTCGATCATTGATCATGAAAGAGGATGATGACTGTTGATCTGATCCTGGATGAAATTTCCAAAGTCTCAAAGCTCTAGACAAGCGCTTTTTTAGCTAAGTGCAAAGTCATGGTCATGGTCATATGCAGAGTGAGAGCGGAGGATAGGAGGTTTAAGGGCCGAATTAGTGGTCTTCGAAATAGAAAAGTGCTGAAGAAGAATTTAGCCACGAGTTCTAGTTGTGGTCACCTGGGAAGGTGGTTTGAAGGAAGCGCTTGCGCAGGATGAGATTATGTTTTGTCCAAGGATAAAAGGACACTGTTATTTTCATAGAATGGGGATATGATCTCCATGAACAAAAAAAAAAGAGAAAGTGACTTGTAGCATTGTTTGGCAATTTTTTTTATCATATGCGTAATTCTAACAAAATGGTTGCTTGCACATTTTGCAGAATTAAGGGGTTTAAAAACATCAACTCAGGATGCATATTGAGGAAATGGAAGAAGGCGAGGGAGCTTCCAGTCATGATAAGGAGGCCAAAGGCCAGAATACCATAATTGGTAATGTAGAGACAGAGTCCAATGGGCAGAAGAAAAAAGAAGAGCAGGGAACATTACAGACAATGAGAGACAAGGAGAGCAGGAAGCCTGAAGATGGAAGTGAAGAGCTACAAAGAAGACAACAAGAGAATGATGAGAGAGAAAATTTAGATAAATTATCAAGTTTTGTAGATCTTAAATAAGTTGCAGAGACAAGCGAAGAGGGGATCAAACTCAAGACAAGAGGAAGAAGGTAGGTTCCATGAAAGAAGTGCTAGCAGAGCTCAATGACACCACTCACCACCTTACCCATAAAGAATGTTTTATGCATTGAAAGATCCCGTAAGTAGTCCAGAGATGTCTCATGTCAAACACCAAATAAGGAAACAAGAGGTAGATAGTTTTCAAGGAGAGATGAGGAAGCTCAATCTACCTTCCTTTGATGCTGAAAGAGAAAGAGAAGATGATGTCAAAGCATGGTTTCTTGAACACCAAAGATATTTTCAGTTGCATAACTATTCATTGAACCTAGAAGACAGGATTTCCACCTACCATTTACATGGGAAAGATGCAATTTGGTGGGACCAACTGAAGCAAGTGGAACATGTTAATGAAAGTAGGATCACTTGGAAGCAATTCAAGAAGTACTTCTAGAAGGAGTACCTCTCAGATCATTTCTATGACAAGAAAATGTAGGAGTTCTTTGAACTCAGGTTGGGAAGCATCACTATGGCAGAGTACGAGAAGAAGTTCTTTGGATTGTTAAAGTATGTCAGGTTCATTGTTGATGAGAAAGTGAAAATACAGATATTTCTAAGTGGACTGCCAGCTTTTATAAGTAAAATATCAAGTATGATGAGCCCAAGACCTTGAATGAAGCCATCAGGAAGGCTAAATACCTGTATGAGCAAGGCCAGTGAAGATAATCTCTAAAAAAATCTTGGAAGGATAAGAAAAATGTGAAGTATGATTAGAGGAGGAAAGGATTCAAACCTTCCTTCAATAGGAATGAGCCTAATAGAAATCATCAAGATCAGTATGCTAAGGGAGATTTTAAGAAATAAGATTCCTTGGGAAAAAGGGGAAGACCACCAATCCAATGTTGGGGATGCAAGGAAGATCACCCGTACAAGGATTTCCCACACAAAAGGGAGAGAGTAAAGATTGTGCACAACATCCAAGAGGATACAATAGTTGAATATATGGGAAGAATATATGCAGCTTTAGATGATCGACAAGCAGAGTACCAATCTCATATGATCGAGGTGGAAGGTAAGATCATAAATCAGCTCATTATTATTTTGATTGATTCAGGAGCAAGTCATTGTTATATTGATCCTAAGATAGTGGATATATTACATTTGGAGAAAAGTAAACTTGAAAAAACAAGTTTGGTTCAGTTACCCACTGGAACCAAAAGAAGAATCCATGACATGGTCAGAAGTTGTTCCATAAGTCTTAATGGTGTGAATACTAGTATTGATCTAAATATCATACCATTGGGGTTTGATGATATTCTGATTGGAATGGATTGGTTGGAAAAGCATCATGTTGTCCTAGATTTTCATAGCATGACATTTACATGTCTTGATGGAAATGGAAAACATAGCACTGTTAAAGGAATTCCAAGACCCATCTCTATAAGGGAGATTCCAGCCTTACAACTAAAAAGATGTTTTAGGAAGGGATGTCAATTGTATGTAGCTCATGTGGAAGAGATAGATAATACAAAGGGCCCAAGCCTTGAATATTTCTCGGTACTACAGGAATTTGAAGATGTATTCCAAGAAATACCCAGATTTCAACCAAAAAGGGAGATATATTTCTCCATTGATTTAGTGCCAGGAGCTGCCCCAGTGTCAAAAACACCTTATAGAATGAGCACACCAGAGTTAAAATAATTACAAATACATTTGGAGGAATTGTTGAAGAAAGGGTACATATGTCCAAGTGTTTCACCGTGGGGAGCACAAGTAATTTTTGTCAAAAAGAAGGATGGAACCTTGAGGCTATGTATCGACTTCTGACAGCTGAACAAGTACACTATAAATAACAAGTATCCTCTACCCCGAATTGATGACCTCTTTGATCAGCTAAGAGGAGAAAATATATTCTCAAAGATTGACCTAAGGGTAGGATACCATCAGGTAAGAATCAAGGAAGAAGCCATTCATAAGACAACCTTTAGGAACAGGTATGGGCATTATGAATTTGTAGTGGCGCCATTTGGACTGACCAATGCACCAACTGTCTTCATGTGATTAATGAATGGCATATTCATGAAGTATTTGGATAATTTTGTCATAGCATTCCTAGATGACATACTTATCTATTCTATGTCTGAAGAGGAGCATGAACATAACTTAAGACTAGTATTGCAAGTACTGAGAGAACATCAGTTGTATGCCAAGTTGAGTAAGTGTTATTTTTATCAACAACAGATCCATTACTTGGGACACATTATTTCAGAGCAGGGCATAGCAGTAGATCCAGGGAAGATCGAAGCCATTAGAGGATGTCCAACACCCATAAATGTGTCAGACGTCAGATATTTTATGGGATTAGCTGGCTACTACAGAAGGTTCATAGTAGATTTCTCTAAGATTGCTCATCCCATCACTTCTTTGCAAAAGAAGGGAAGTAAATTTGAATGGACACTCAAGTGTGAAAATAATTTTAATCTGTTGAAGGAATTACTTACTAGTGCACCTTTGTTAAAGATTGTTGACCCAAAGGAAAGTTTTGTGGTATGTACAGACGCACGTAAGGAAGGACTTGGGGGAGTCCTCATGCAAAATGGACATGTCATTGGATATGAGTCTAAAAATCTTAAATAACATGAGAGGAACTATGCCACACATGAATTGGAACTTGCTTCCATTGTTCATGCCTTGAGGATGTGGAGGCATTATCTCATGGGGAAGAAATTCGAATTAAGGACAGACCACATTGGCCTCAAGTATCATTTTGAATAGCCAACATTGAATTCTAGACAAACAAGATGGCTGGAATTTTTAAGTGAATATGAATTTGATATCAAGCATATCAAGGGAAAGGAGAATAAGGTTGTCGATGTGCTTAGTAGAAGAGTGCATATCATGCATGATACTGTTGTCAGTATGCATCAGTCAGACTTGAAGAGAAAAATTTTAGATGGTCTTGTTATAGACCAGCATTACCTACAGATAAAGGAAAGCTTACAGAAAGGATATGTACAATAGAAAATAAAGGAGTATGTGATAAAGGAAGACGAATTACTCATGCATAAAAATAGAATCCATGTTCCTAGTTCTGGAGAACTGAGGAATTTGGTACTGAAGGAAATGCATGATGTTCCTTATGCTGGACATCTCGGTTACCAGAAAACCATTACAACAATAAGAAGCCAAATATTTTTGCCAAGAATGAAGAAGGATACTACTGATTACATCGCTCAATGTATGGAATGTCAGAAGGTGAAGGATGAGCACAGGCACCCAATGGGTTTGCTGCAACCATTGTCAATTCCAGAGAAGAAATGGGAAGTGATCACCAAGGATTTCATCATAGGATTACCCAGAACAAATAAGAAACACGATTCAATCATGGTGGTGGTTGAAAAATTAACAAAGCCTGCTCATTTTGTGCCTATGAAGACAACACATACAATGGCTAATATTGCATAAATTTTCATGAAGGAAATTGCTAGGTTGCATGGGATACCTAGGAAAATTGTCTCGGACAGAGATACAAAGTTTACCTCAAATTTATGGAGGGGATTGTTTAAAGGATTTGGCACAAATCTAAACTTTAGCATAGCATATCATCCCCAGATAGATGGGAAAACAGGGAGAGTCAATCGAATAATCAAAGACATGCTGAGAATGTATGTTATTGATAAGCCATCTAAGTGGGAAGATTACTTACACTTGGTGGAGTTTGCATATAATAATGGGTATCAAGCTTCATTGATAATGAGCCCATTTGAAACCTTGTACGGTATGAAATGCGATACTCCAGTAAGTTGGGACAAGCCAATAGATAGAGTGGTACTTGGGCCAGAGTTGCTCAAGGACATGAAAAACCAGGTGGTCAAGATCAAGCAGAATTTAAAAGCAGCTCACGATAGATAGAAATTTTATGCAGACAAGAACATGATAGCTAGATAATTTAAAATAGGGGAACATGTACTTTTGAAAGTGAAGCCCAAGAAAATCTCTTTGAATTTGGTTAGTTGTACAAAGATGGCAGCCAGATTTTGTGGTCCATTTGAAATATTGGACATAATAGGGCCAGTTGCATACATGCTTGCATTGCCTGCTTCCATGAATGTGCACAATGTATTTCATGTCTCTTTACTAAATAAATATGTACATGATCCTAACCATGTTGTTGATTGACATCTGATTCTGGTAGAAACAGAGGGATATTTCCAGGTTCAACTAGTGTGAGTATTGGACAGAAAAGTCATAATTCTCCAGAATCGAGTTATAGAGATGTTAAAAGTTCAGTGGAGCTGCTACGGTCCTAAAGATTCTACATGGGAGCATTAAGATGCCATGCATGCAGAGTACCTGCAACTTTTTCAATAAATTTGAGATTTTGTTCTCTATTTTGTATATGTACTTAGATCAGTGCCAAAAAAAGGGGGAGGGGATGTAACACCCCAGGTTTTGAACCCCCATTTTAAATAATGTATTGTTACAATGATGAGAGGCTAGAGTTACCAAACAATTATTAATAGGCCAGTGTGCCTAAGACATGTAATGTTTTATCATTATTAATAATAAATGCATGGTTGACTGCTATACAGACAAGGACTAGAGTTATAGGGGGCTATGATTCCACAAGAGAGGGGCCTTGAGGGGATAAGTGTTTGTTCCTATGTTAATTACCCTTTTTTGTCTAAGGGAGGGGATCGATTACGTGAGATTCTTGGGGGAAGGCCAAGAGGTTCTTGATTTCCCCATGGAGTTACTTAAACCCGCCTCTAGTTTGATTGGGGGGTTGGTCGTTGGCTCATTTTGTCCTTCACTTCTGCATTCGCACCATTCTATCCCTCACGCACTTTCATGCACACACCTCCATGCACCCACTTACCCGTTCATTGATCCATCCATCATCCACGTCTTGGCTCAGGAAAAGGGAGCCGAACCTGCTGAAGATTATCCATGGGATAGTTGGTTGTAGTGTTCATTAGTGTGATCTAGCCATGACCTGAGGTTGCATGTATGAGATGTGTTGGCATGTGTCCAACATTACTCACAGCGGCGAGTCCTGAGAATTCCAACATCGAGATTCTGGACCAGTTGTGCTAGAGCCCGAATTAAGGAGAAGGATTTCCTGAGGGACTGTGTGGCAGAGAAGGGTGGAGGTTTGTTATCTTGGGTGGTGCAAGCTAGGTAGAAGAGAGCTAGGTACTTGGATTGTTGTGAGAGATGGGAAGCCTGTGAGATCTTGGGTGCTGACTAGTTTGGGAAGCCAAGTAACACTTTGGAACTGTCCTTGTGGATTCATAGCCCTGGCTCAGGGGTGATGCTTTTGTTGAGATTTGGAATAGTAGTGTCTACTGTTGGGTGGAACGTCGTTGGTTTGCAGCCAGTTTGTGCCATGTTTCATAAATTTAAGTTCTCTTTGTTATGGTCTCATTTACATGTATATGAATGTGTTTCTGCTGTGTATATTTAATTATCTTTTAATTGAATCTTTAGATTATGCATGCTTGTTGGATATTGTTGTGCATGTCGTTAAATTATTTTCTATTATGCATCCTTAATTTTTAAAGAGGTATAGGTAAGAGAAACAAGTTCAAGGGAGGGCTTGAAGGTAGCATACCCCGACCTGTGTGTGGTTGGGTATGTTACAGTGGTATAGAGTGACCTAGACACACACCAACAATTATGGGAGTAAACTGCCACTTAGTCTAGTCTCTCGGGTAGTTAAGAGAGTGAACTACCACCCAGCTGAGTTAACTAGTCTATCAGTCTTCAGTTAAATGACTAAAACTGAGTAAAGTGAGGAAGAGATCAAGGAATCATGAGTAATGTGCTTGTCTGGTGATGATACCAAGGACAATTGGCATTAGTTGGCGATGATCCCCATGATTCATGGTGATAATCCCAATGCGACATCTAAACTCCACTCAACAAAGTGTGAACTGAAGAAAATATTCTCTCTAAAATATAGGAGACTAAATAATGACTAATAAACACAGGAAAAAGCTTAGGAAAAATAAATCCTAAGTGTATGTGAAGTATCTCCAACAAAAGGTGTATAAAACAAGATGTAGGGTCTCAATATTTAACCAAAGATGAGAAAGGGGAAAACATTCTATCTTGTCATGGTAAGACCCAACTACCGATATTTCTGGGTACTGACGGGAAAACCCCAAGGGTAAGGCATAACCCTTTCGAAGAATATATGGAAGAAAAACTATTGCGACCAAACATAAAACTTACATTCAATTCATAATAGGAACATATATGTATTAATAAGAAGTTGATGAGAAATATGAGTAGAGAAGTAAGATTCATTCCAACTACAAACAATTATCATTTCAAAGGGTAAAACGTAAGAAATGTTAACAAGTTAAACAACCCATAAAGTTACAGGAAAATCCTGAATGATTAGGAGAGTTTTCTTACCAATTAAAGGCGTTGATCGTGAATACGTTGCAAAGGTTCATAGAAGGACCCAAGAAAAATATTAAATTCCTATATAATTACCCAAAAAACTTCCTAAGAAATGAAAACGAGAATGAGGCATATAAACCTACATTTTGTAAACTCGAGAAAGGGGAAAACTCTTAGGAGCATAGAGAGACGAAGGAAGAAGTGAAGAATGCATGAAATAGCTAAGTGTGGAAGAGTTAGGATAATGAAAATATTCACAAGAAAACCTAATGCATTACCAAACAACACGTATGCAAGATTAGGACAACAACCCTCCTCAAGATGGAAACCTTAAGACATGGCGAATGCAGGACCGTTGCATTATAAATGCTCAACGTAGAACATAGGATAATGAGGAGGAGTTGGCGAAGTATTAATGTGAACAAATACCATAACATGAGTTTAAAACCTTGTAAAGAACCCAAATGAATTTCCTCTAGACTAAGTAGTCATGTCAAAGGACGGGTGTAACATGAACAGATGGGCTTACAATGATAGGCCTTTCCAATTAATTTGTTTCATAATGTAATCGAAACTTGAGTTTATATATGAAGAATTTACCATAAGACAACATTAACAAAATTTATGGTATCAAGTAAATTTAAGACTAAGTAATGAGAAATTATACCAATTATAAGACTATAAGAATTTGTGAGTTTGGTAATTAGGGTAAAGTAGTTGTGATGAGAAGATTGAATAGTCAAAGTGGTTGACCAAGAAATAAATTAAATAATAAAGTGGTTGCAACAAGAAGTTAGTTAAGGGAAAAGAAGCTATGAATTGAGTAATTATATAAAAGTTAGTTGCAACAAGAAGTTTTGAATAAAGATAAATTATTTAAATAATAAAGTAGTCAAAGTGGCTAAGTGGACAAAGTTGGTTAAGTGGACAAAGTAGCTAAGTGGACAAAGTGGTTAAGTGGATACTTCTAGAGGAAGCTACTTGGAGACTATAAATAAGAGAGCAAGGGTCTCCCATTTGTATCCATTGAGCATATTGAATATATACAAGTGACCGAGGTAAACAAAGGATATCTAAGGTGAATTTTAGAGGGAAGGTGAAGTAAACAAGGCCGAAATTTAAGGGAGGATAAAGTAAAAAATTGCGGCAGAAAAAGTGCGGAGAAAAAAGTGTGGCAGAAACATTGCGGAAGAAAAAGTGCGGCAGAAAAAGTGTGAAAGAAAATCGCGGCAGAAAAATCACGGGAGAAAAAGTGCGATAGAAAAATCACGAAAGAAAAATCGCAGTAGAAAAAGTGCGGCGGAAAAAGTGCAGTAAAAAAATTGCGGCAGAAAAATTTTGACAAAAAAATCGCGGCAACAACATGGTTGGGCTCTATTTATGAGAGATATGACACATCTTCTTTGAGTTATGTTTTGTGAGCTAGGGTTTAGCTCTTGAGATGGTATTGGATGTTAAATATTGCTGCATATATCATATTTGTTGAGGGATATAGTTGGTATTTTGTTGTTGGTATTTGGCATATGGGTATTGGTCTTTTGGTTGTGATGTGTTGCTGAAGTTGTTGGTTTAGCTTGAGGCTACATAAAAATGAGTTTGTGGCACATGGTTTGATGTAAGGGTTTATGGTATTTGGTTTATGGATAGAGCGATGAATTGTTAGATAACTTTTGATGGTTATATCGGTGTATGCCTTTGGTATATGGTTGAGGTACATGTTGGGTACATGGTTGAGACATGCAGTTAATGAGTTGGCACATACATGGGGTGTATAGTTGATGATGTTGGTACATATTGATGATTCAAGGTTGATACATGGTACATCTTGGTTCAGATTATTGGTACATGTTGTATGGTGCAGGTTGATTGGTACAGGTTGTTACAGGTTATTGGTATAGGTTGATTGGTATAGGTTGTTACAGGTTGACAGTGATGGGTTGACAATGGCAATGGTTGATTCAGTGACAGTGACAAGTTGTCTACATTTGGCATTTATATTTCAGGGTGGTTGGACGGGGCAAGAATAGGTGGTTGTAGTTGGAGAACTTAGGGGGTTGTAGCCTCCTTTTGGTTGTAGCCGGAGAATTGGGGAGTTGGAGCTTCCCTTAGGTTGTAGCTTGATAAACTAGGGGGTTGGAGCCTCCTTCTAGTTGCAGCTAGAAAAAAAAGGAAGTTGGTGCTTCCAATGAATGTAATTCTTCAAGACATATAAGAAAAAAAATTATGTGGTTTTCTCCCTCTTTGGGTTTCCACGTAAAAACATTGGTGTATTGTGTATGTGTATGATTGCTCATTTGTTCATTGTTTATTTAGTCTGCAATTATGGATGATAATGCTACACTGATATAACACTTGCATTATATGGTTAAAAAGGATTAAATTGCTCTATTACTGATTTACCCCCCCTCTTAGTAATCCAACAATTGGTATCAGAGTCGGTTCCTTCAAGAATCAGTTTAACCATTGGAAGGAGATCATGAATTATTCTGAGAATGGAGTACCAATGTTTAATGGTCAGAATGGTATTAAGTATGATATGTGGAATAGAAGGACAAAATTATTTTTACAGGCACATGGACATTATATTTAGCTATCCGTTGTTACAGGATATGATAGTTCAAAAAGGGAAAAGACTCGAGCCAAAAAGGAATTGAAGAAGAATAAAAAAATAGCAATGGATTTTATCTAGGATGGATTACCTAATCCGGTGAGAGAAAAGGTTGGTAAATTCTCATCAGCCAAATAAATTTGGGATAAGTTACATGTCATATATTCTTCACCCATCACAGATTCAAAAAATGCCAAAGAATATGTAGATACATATCAAGAAGAATTGTGTTCACCATGTCCCACAGATTTAGAAGATGAAGAGTACATAATCACCATAGAATTGATTAGTGCTTTAGATGAACTAAGAGAAGAAAAAAAGTCACTCAAGAAAGAATTGATGAAAGAAAAGGAAAGTGTTCATATTTTTGAAGAATCCCAACATGTCATCAAGAACTTAAGAACTCAACTAGAATAAGCCAAAAAGATCGAAGAAAATATCGAATATCAAAAGAAGTATTTGGAAGACAACATAGAAGCACAATAGGAAGAAGCAAAAATGAGAGAGAATGTATTAACAGATCATCTTAAGGAAAGATCTAATGATCTAAACTAGCTTGAGGCATAGTTTGGTCAAGAAGAGAAAGGACTTGAAGAAGAAATAATCACATTAAAAATTCATCTTGAAGAAGCGAAAAGAACCGAAGAAGTCATGAAGTCTCAAATAATGAAGAAAGAAGAATAGGTTGAGAAGATTGAAGAAGAAGTTGTCACATTGAGAAGTAAAATATTCAAGCTCGACAACAACGTTGAAGAGACAGAAACATCCACATCAGCTATAGAGAATGAAGAGAAACACTCTAGGTTGCTAGAAAAGAAGAATGAAGAAAATAGAAAGAGTTATGCAGAAGTACTCAAAGGAAGGAATCACGGTCAACCAAAATCTAAGAAAATTATTGAAGATACAACTTTAAGAAGACCATCCATGTTCAAGCCACAAAGAAGATTCAATCATGATCATGATCAATCAAGGCAAGAATTTAGAAGTACTACGCCACAAAGAAGATCATTCACTCCCAGGTATGCAAATTTATTTTATGGTCATTGTTTTTATTGTACTAACTTTGGACATAAAGTTTCAGATTGTAGGGATTATAAAAGAAGTTTTCCAGCAATAAATGCCTATGTGGCCCCATGTAACATTGAATGTTACAAATGTCATAACTATGAACACATAGCTAGTGATTGCAAAAGCATGAACGATACTTCCATGAAAGAGAACACTTATATCATATGTAAGAAAGTGTGGATAAGAAAACATCAAGAACAGGTGAACAAAGACCAGGTCCCAGAGATTGCAAGATTGGCAATAAAATGAGATGAAGAAAATTCTATAGAGAAAAAACAAGATGTCAGATACAGAAAGGTTTCAAAAATAACTAAAAGAAAAGAAGGATAGGTAACTAAGGAATAGGTTCAAGAGATTGTAATTTTACACATTGTAGTGAAAGATGAATCCACAGAAATAAATAAAGAAGTCAGAGCTCAGAGAGATGATGAATTTACCAATGAAGATGATGATGATTTTACCAATGAAGATGATGATGAATACACATCAGAGAAGGAATTGTTCTGATCCATCTGACTTAGAGACTCCCAGGTAATATGAATATTAGAAAGGGGGAGTCTATGCGATAGCTGTGACAGATCAAAGAACCATCCTTCGAGCAACTTGCATAGTTTGAGAAGACAGATCCAGAGAAGTCAGTTAGTAGAATTACAATTTGATGGATTAATCAATACTTTGTGATAGTATAGTGATAAATAGGTCATCATTATGGACAGTTGTGCAAGTAGAGTCTTGGACAGTATGGACGAGAGCATGGATTCATAGATTGATTCAAAGAGTAGTTCAAAGACAAAGGAACGTTATCATAATGGATGATAATTACATAAGAAATGGCTCGAAAATGCTAATGGATTCCCAATTGACAGATATTTTTTGGACACATGAAGTGCATAGAATGGTTCACATTCAAAACAGAGTAATGCTTAGAAAAAACACAGAAAAAACTCCCTACGAACTATGGAAAGGAAAGACAACAAATGTGAAGCACTTTAGAGTATTTGGAAGCAAATGCTACATCAAAAGAGAAGATGGAAGAATGGGAAAGTTTGACTCTCATGTGGATAAAGGAGTACTTGTTGGTTACTCAAGTACAAGGAAAGCATACAAGTGTTACAATTTGAGGTTGAACAAAGTTGTGGAAATCATCAATGTAACAATTGATAAAATAGGTGGACTTGAGTTAAATGAAGAAGAAAATGAATCAATGGAACAACTTTATGAAGAAGAAGAAAAAGATAAAGAATAAGTAGAAGTGGAAGATGAAGAGGATCAGATAGAAGTAGAAGGCCAATTTCAACAAGTGTCTTCAAAGACACCTAACAAACGAGTGCAGAAGAATCATCCTTCGGATCATATTATCGGAAACAAATATGTAGGAGTTGATACTAGAAGAAGAATCCATTCACCAGAACAAACACACCTAGCACTCTCATCTACAATTGAACCAAAAAGTTTTGAAGAGGCCAACAAGGATGAATTTTGGAATAAGGAAACGGATGAAGACTTGGATCAAATAGAGAAGAATGACACTTGGGAATTGGTTCCAAGACCAAAGAATAAGAATGTGATTGGCACAATGTGGGTATTCAGAAATAAATTGAATGAAGATGGGCAGGTTATAAGGAACAAAGCTATATTGGTATGTAAAGGATACACATAGGTTGAAAGAAATGACTTTGAAGAGACATTTGCTCCAGATGCCAGAATGAAAGAAATATGATTTCTCCTAGCTTATGCATGCTCTAAGAATATTAAAGTGTATCAAATGGACATGAAATCATCTTTTATGAATGAGGAACTTGAATAAGAAGTCTACATTGAACAACCAGAATGATTTCAATTGTCAGGGAACACATATTATGTGTGTAAATTGAAGAAGTCCTTGTATCGTCTAAAACAATGTTGGAAGAAGACCAAAGAGGAAAGCAAGGTGATTTGGGGAAAGAAGGCATGCACAAGGAAAGTGACAACTGGAAGGAAGAACAACATCCAAACATGCATGGAAGACCTAATGATGGTAGGGTTAGGGTTTTGGTAATGTATTGCAATGGTTGAAGAGCAAGAAATGTATAAATAGAGATACCTAGGTCTCATAAGAGGGAGAGAAGAAAAGGAGAGTAGTGATTATTATAGAGAGAATTGTTGTAGCGAGTCAGAATATATGTAATATTTTGTTGTATGACCTACTTTTGTAATTTGGTGAGCTAGAGAGGCTAGAGGAGGGTATATCTTGAGGGTTAGATCGCAGGCCAAGGAGCCTGGTGCGATCTAGTCTGCCTCATAACAGATCCCGACTTGACAGAGGAGAATTGTAAAATGCATGACGTTGTGATGACAGAATGACTATAATAAGAGAGATAAGAGCCAAATATTTGTGGACGTAGCCCAGAGGGGGTGAACCATGGTAACAACTATGTCATGTTATTGAATGCATGTATTTCTTTATTGTCTCAATATATTTGGATGTGCTAAATGAATGAGTTATTATATTTATTGCATAAATCGTGATGATGGTATAATGCGTTAATAAGTTACAGTAGCACTCCCAATACACAGTTATAAGATCTCTCACTCAATCCTAGGCTGTAAACACATGAGTATTGCAACCACCCATTAAGACTATCTCAAGTGAGACAATGCAGTGCACCCTATGCGTTGTGTTTCCCTTTGGTTTACCAGGAGGGCCGATAGTTTTAGAGTATTTGTTGGAAACCCGAATAGACATGAAACATGGGTCAATAAACTCAGAAAGGATATAAGATAAGGATAACCAACAAATGGTTCCGTTGTCGTTGGTAGGAACAAAAGAGGATTGAGTAGATGAGATAAGTTGAAGGTATGTCAGAGGCAGATCAAGAAAATATTAGGGAAGAGAGTAATGAGCCACTAGAAGGGGATGTTGAGACCATGGAATCCCACAAAAGATGACAAAAACCCTAGAGTAACACCCCACAAATATCTTGAGAAATACATCTTTACTGATCTGCACGAAGTCTTTTTCTGTGATTTTCCACACTTATTGCAGGAGTGGATACTAAGTTTGAAGGATAATAATGCAATGAAATGGATCCGACAATTAGATTGGACCCCAGTATAGATCAAGTAGTTACAACAGGTTAACAACAAATTCACCCGCGCAATAGACTTTTGGCTCGACAGTATTGTGGCAGGATTTATAACAAAGTTTGCAGTAGATACAACGAAGTCGTACAGTGTAGCGGAGAAAGAGTTTTTACGAGGACATTGAGGAAGGTACATTATATCATTGTACGAATCTATTAATATACTACTATATAAAAAAAGTGTAATGAAACTAGAGTCAGACAGCTAAACTTCCCTGTGTGCATGGGGGAAGGGGGGAAGCACTGACAAAAAAGGGAGGAATGGAAGGTGTTAGCACAAGAATTTGCAGCTAGAAGAGGCCTAACTATTAGAGTTTTGGTTTTTTGCTAAGTTCTAGTTTCCCCAGTGGTAAAAATGCACTACCTATGGTATGGTCAAGGCACCTAAGTAAAATGGTTTTGTCATCATGAAAGAACACACACTGCTCTGTACATATTCACGATTGAATGGTGTTGCATTTTGGCAATGCTACCCAAACATATATGCAGAAGAAACATAAGTGGTGCTATGTAAAGATGCTGCATAATATTTCATAGAGGACAGAATCTACATATAGGTGCAACACTGTTGGGCACTAACTACAGGCACTGCGTAATATTCTGGCAGAAAACGAATTGTGCAGAGTTATTTTACCAGTTTTGAGTCATTAACTTAAAACTTTGATTGTGAGCAATTGAGAAGGTATTTTTGAAAACTGAAGGAGGTTTTTGTTCATAAAATTCCAAATAACAAAAAACTCTCTCCGTTTTTCAGAATGTGTTATTTTTTGAGAGATATTGGATATATAAGTGGTGCTACACACTCTGCACAACGGTGCTACCTAATTTCCTATAGCAGTCATGGATTTTGATATTTTCCTTCTTAGGAGGTTGCCACCTATCAAGGAGGATTCAAATGGATTCTCAAGGATTATTTAAATGTCAAGGGACACCTGCACCTAATAGTTATTTCCAGCGAAGGCCTCACGCAATGAGGTGGAGACATTTTATTAATGACTTCCAACAAATTCCTGAAAATTAGCAGTTTGTTGGATTTTTGTCTCTTTGATTGTTGCCACCTATCTCCAAGTCTTAGAATCCAATGGAGGAGATGGGATTAGACCTCCTTAGTTAATTTGGATGTTATTTTCTATTTAAATAAGGTGATATCTCTTGAAGAAATGGGGGAAAGAGACCTGAGAGGTATGGGTAAAATTTCAAGATCTGTGAGGGAGCTAGATAGGCATGAAAATTCTATGATTTTTAAGTTGCAGACCTGTGCTAATTTTTTATGTAATAGACCTAAGCTGAAAATGAAGTTATGTATCAGTTTGTTTTCTCTTTTCTGTGTAAATCATTTTTCCATCTTTCATCTTCTTGGATATGTGTTGCTGCTATAGGTTATATGTATGCAATTTATGTGCTGAGAGGGTTATTGTATAAGATATTCTCTATCCATTTCCATGAGATTATCTGAGTTTTGATTTAGTCTTAGAAAGGATTTCTGAAAACTGAGTTTTTCCTCTTGATGTTACATGCATTGAAGATCCAGATGCTCTTTGATCATTTCCAGTTTTTTTTTTCTTATTTCTTCTTTCCATCTCTTTAGAAGCATTTTAACTGATCTTAGCTTTGTTGACCTGATTTGCTGCACATAGAATGTTAGTTCAGGATTACAACTTATTTTCATGGACTCCATGCCCAATGAATTCATTACCTTCTTTGATTAATTTAACCACTCTCTTAATTTCCTAAAACCCAAGTTATCCAATCAAACATTTGTATTCATGATGAGCTAGGCTTGCACTTGAGTAGTCCAAGAGCAACCTCTAGCACTAACAGCTTTTGGCGTCATTGCTAGGGATGGATTTGAGTAGATTGAAAATCTCCCTGGGAAGAACGACATTGCATATCTCCATATTTATATGGTGACTGAATTTGGGCACCTTCAAGACTGCACATTCACCATGGCAACTCCATTGTTCATAATATGTTGGTGACTCCACTGGAATGAGACCAATTAAATGGCTATGAAGGATATCCTGGCTAGGAGGTTTTCCCCATTCGATTTCTCAGCTATAGAGGATTATCCACATCCTGTGCCTCTTATTGATGAATGGAAAGATATGATACCCAGATTTTATGAAGGTAAGGTTGACAACCTTGTCGATCATGTTCATGAATTTCATAATTTGATGCAATAGCTTGACATCCATCATGAAGCTATATTGATGAAATTGTTCATGTATTCATTGGATGGGGATGCACGTAAATGGTATTTATCATTACCCCCTTCTATCATTTCATCCTTGAAGGATTTCGACAGAGTGTTCAGTGAACACTGCAAAAGGTTTTATCCCTCTAAAAGTATTTTTCATAACTGTTGTGAGGGATATGTAGAATGTGCTCAAGATTTGTTAGATTGCTCTGCTGAATATAAAGATGAAAATGATTTATTTCACTGTCCAAATGAAATCATAAAGAATAATCCTGTATTCGGAGAGGACAACATTCATAACTTTGTTTAAGATGAAAATCATGTATATGAGCAACTAGAAGCAACAATTACTGTTGTTCCTGAAATGGATATTTTTAACAATTATATTCTTGATGAAATTATTGTTTTAGAGGTCGATCATAGGTATGAAGGGTAGCCTGTTTTTGATGAATATTCTAGTGATGATGAGAATCAAGATTATCCTATATTTGATCACTATGAAGATGGGGAGTATGATGCAGAGGTTGGCAATGTCACAGAAGACATAACCTAAAGATTTGACTAGGAGCAGCCTTTAGTTGAGGCACATGAAGAGATTGTTTATACATAGCCAAAAGTAAATCAACAATCATCAGTGGATCAACAACCACCTACATCAATACTTCTTCCACTTGTACCCATAGTTTACAGTAATGAACTTGAAGTGGAAAAATAATTATGCTATTAGTCCCATGTGTTTTGTCACCATTTTTATGACCCTATAGGGGTGTATATGGAGTTGTATTTCTCAAATGTTTTTGAACCTGTAAACTTTATTGTGCTAGCAACAGTTAGAGGAGATATAGGAAATGTTTTCAAACCATTGTCATATTCCTTTTGTCTATTGTCAATTATTGTCATTATAAAGACTCATGCCAACAAGTTTCTTGAATGGATTTGGTGGAAGTTTGCCTTCACCTAGACCATTGTAAAAGTCATTCAGCTTAGGTTTTGTACATAAATAAGCTCCATCAAGAGTAGGTGTGTTTGATTTATGTTTGAAAGTAGAGTAATATAAGTTGTCATTATGTTGTCTTCATCACTATGCATCAGAGCATGACTCCACAAGCCCAAAGGATAAGGCACTGAAACTACAAGAGTTCTTAGAGCCTCATAGGGAGGACTCTATCCCCCATGGAGTCTATGTTAGCACAAGAATTTGCAGCTAGAAGAGGCCTAACTATCAGAGTTTTGGGTTTTTGTTAAGTGCTAGTTTCCCCAGTGGTAAAAAGGCACTACCTATGGTACGGTCAAGGAACCTAAGTAAAATGGTTTTGTCATCATGAAAGAACACACACTGATATGTACATATTCAATATTGAAAGGTGATGTGGTTTGGCAATGCTACCCAAACCTGTATGCAGACGCAACATAAGAAGCGCTACATAAAGGCGTTGCGTAATATTTCATAGAGGACAGAATTTTCATATAGGTGCAACACATTTGGGCGCTACCTACAGGTGCTGCGTAATATTCTGGCAGAAAACGAATTGTGCAGAGTTATTTTACCAGTTTTGAATCATTAACTTAAAACTTTGATTGTGAGAAATTGAGAAGTATTTTTGAAAATTGGAGGAGGTTTTTGTTCATAACATTCCAAATAACAAAAACCTCTCTCCATTTTTCAAAATGTGTTATGGTTTGAGAGATATTGGATATATAAGTGGAGCTACCCACACAGCACAACGGTGCTACCTAATTTCTTTTAGTAGTCACAGATTTTGATATTTGCCTTGTTGGGAGGTTGCCACCTGTCAAGGAGGATTCAAATGGATTATTAAGGATTATTTATATGTCAAGGGACACTTGCACCTAATATTTATCTCCAGCAAAGGCTGCATGCAATGAGGTGGAGACATTTTATTAATGACTTCTAACAAATTCTTGAAAATTAGCAGTTTGTTGGATTTTCATCTCTTTGATTGTTGCCACCTATCTCCAAGTCTTAGAATCCAATGGAGGAGATGGGATTATACCTCCTTAGTTCATTTGGATGCTATTGTCTATTTAAAGAAGGTGATATCTCTTGAAGAAACAAGGGAAAGAGACCCGAGAGTTCTGGGTAAAATTTCAAGATCTGTGAGGGAGCTAGATAAGCATGAAAATTATATGATTTTTAAGTTGCATGCCTGTGCTAATTTTTTATGTAATAGACCTCAGCTGAAAATGAATTTATGTATCATTTTATTTTCTCTTTTTTGTGTAAATCATTTTTCAATCTTTCATCTTCTTGGATATGTGTTTTTGCTATAGGTTATATGTCTGCAATTTATGTGATGAGAGGGTTATTGTATAGGATATGCTCTATCCCTTTCCACAGACTTATCTGAGTTTTGATTCAATCTTAGAAAGGATTTCTAAAAACTGAGGTTTTCCTCTTACTGTTACATGCATTGAAGATCTGGATTCTCTTTGATCATTTTCAGTTTTGTTTTTCTTATTTCTTCTTTCCATATATTTATAAGCATTTTAACTGATCTTAGCTTTGTTGACCTGATTTTTTGCACATAGAATGTTAGTTCAGGATTACAGTTTCTTTTTATGGACTCCATGCCCAATGGCTTCATTGCCTTCTTGATTAATTTAACCATTGTCATAATTTCCTAAAACCCAAGTTATCCAATCAAACATTTTTATTCATGATGTGCTAGGCTTGCACTTGAGCAGTCCAAGAGCAACCTATAGCACTAACAGAAGGAGGAAAGGATAAGGGAAAGAAGGAGGAACCCTTGGACTTGATCATGATGAATGAGGACTAGATAAAGTGGATCTTAGCAATAGCTAGACAGATGCATAGCAGAGTACCTTACCAATACAAGGTGAATACTAAGAAGAGAGTCGTATCCAGAAGGGAAGGCTTCGCAAGTGACAAGGAAGATGTAGAGGATCTACGGGATATGGATCAGATTGAGGAAATCATGTGCGCAAAATATGAGAGGAAGACAAGAGGTCCAAGAACATGAAGATAAGGCAACAATCCTATCCATATTAATGTCAGTGTGGAACCCATAAAACCATGTGCGACTAATTCACCAAGGAAACACCATCGTTTAGACAACCAAAGTTTGGAAAAAGTCAGATAGTAGAAGTACATCTACATAAGAAGCAACAACTAGAGGATCCAGTTCAGGAAAAACTAGTCAAGTATCTACACCGCACGGAGGTAGTAATTCAACATTTAGAATGGCAGGACACGATCCCACCATCAAGTTACCAGAATTTAAAGGAGAAGCATCGGAGGATCCATAAAAATATTTGTTTATCTATGAGAATATTTGGGAAGAAAAACAGATAATAGGAGGAGACACTAAACTGACACAACTATCGATTACACTAAGGGATAGCGCACTAGATTGGTATATGGGTTTAGCTACAAAAAACCCACCAGGGAAAACCAGAAAAATTGCAGACATCAAGAAACTGGTGATAAATGACTTCCAGAAGCTGAGTTCATAAGATGAGTACATGAATGAGATGATCGAAATTAGACAAAAAGCGGGAGAATCCATTTGGGATATTGACTAGAGATTCAAGCGACTGAAGGGGAAGTTGAAATATATCATGACCAACATGCAACATAGGCACATGTTTGACAACTCACTACTCCCACACTTAAAATATCCATTGCGACAAGAAAAGTTTCAGACGCAAGTAAAGGCTGTACAGGAAGCCCTACAACTGGAAGAAAACCAGTACTAGCAGATAGATCCATCCATCGAAGAAATGAAGGAGGATTTTAAGAACTTAATGTTCCAACTCAACCAGAATAAAAGCAAGGACAAACGATAAGATGTTTGGTGTACTACATGCAGGACAGAAGGACACCACAAGAACGGATGTCCAACCTTCGCGTAGTATATGGTAGCAAGAATGCCAAATCTGTTACCAACAAGAGGACTATAGTGTGAAATCTACAAAAAACCGGATCATGATCCATATCACTGCTCAATGATGAAGAAATATCAAACAGTCCCAAAGAGTTCATACTACAACTTTTGCAAGTCAGTGGGCCATGGTGATAAACATTGTAGAACTATGGAATTGTTGCGAGAGAGGACATCAAATGCATATAGAGTGCAGACAGAAATGATGACGAGGCAAGTCGCACCACAATTTAACCAAGTCCCAACCCTATACAACATTGCACAACAAAAGTATAATACTGTGCATCAACCATACAATAATGTGCAACCACAGTACAACACATCACAAACTCAGTACAATACCGCACAGTACAATCAAGTGCCTCAGTATAACACGCTGAGAGGAGATTGAGCAGGACACAAAGGTGGAGAACGAGTGAGAGGAGGTTTTGGACAACGTAGAGGACCAATGGTATTTCATAACTGCCAATAACTGGGACATTATGCAAGGGAATGTCCACTTCCACCGGCAACATGTATGTATTGTCGTGCATTGGACCACGATATGGAAGAATGCCTGACATTATTAGTAAATATCCAGGAAAAGAGAAACCAGAAAAACCAGAATGTTCAGTGTATCTCAGTCGAAGCAAGGGATGAAGGACGAAACATCAACATAGTTACCTGTAGAGGAGATAAAACAGGGAATGACGCAGTCAGACAAGATCTAGTGCAACACCAGTGGGTAAAGAAGAACATCGAACCAATAATCATTTCGACCCACAAAATGAGAAGGAGATATTTAAGCAATCCCAACAAGAATTTCAGAAGGAGGAAACTGTGATGAATTCAACTGCGCAACAAAACAAGGAAGCGCCAGAATACAAGATGCATCTGTTGTTGGATCATACCAATGAAATGCAATCTACGGGACAAGTAAGTTCAATCAAAGGCTTCTTGCAATCATGTGTCAAAGTATTAAATGATCTATCATAAGTGAAAATACTACAAAACATATTAGAAATATGTAGTATAGAAACACAAGGAAGACTAGAACAAAAGACAGTCAATCACCTACATACAAATAGAGGAACAAGTAGGGAGTTCAAGCTGAATGCAAACATCAGAGATTTCAACATGGGAGATATCATACTAGATCTAGGCTCTGAAGTGAATGTATTACCAAAGAAAACATGGAAATACATGGGAGAGCCCACATTAGGATACACATCGGTTCAACTGAAACTAGCAAAGCAACATAGAGTCATACCAATTGGTAGACTGAAAGGAGTGACAGTAGACCTGGATGGAGTGTGCACTAAAGTAGATTTTGAAGTCATTGAAATAGTGGATGACACAACACCATATCCATCATTTCTTGGATTGGATTCAGTGTTTGACAACCATGCCATCATCAAATTGAAGACGCATAAAATGAAATTTGATTCAGGTGAATACAGGTTCATCGCGCCATTAGACCCATCATAAGGAGAAAAATTTGTAGAACCTACTTGCTTAGACTTAGAGGAAATCAGCCAGTTGTACAGAACAACTGCGCACGATGAAGATTACGTAAACCCAACTATAGAAGAAATACTCAGTTGGTGGAGCATTACTTCATATACAATAGACTCAGATACTAGTTTAGAGAATTGGCAACAAAGGCTACACAAAGTTTCCATGAGAAGATGTGCATGAATAAATTGAACAGTAATATGGGTAGGCATAGAGGGAACCACCCAGTTTCCACGGAATAAACGACCTAGTAATATTATTGGCACAGTATGAAGATGAAGTTTCAAAAAATCAGAGACTCCTAGCACTTGATATAACACTCAAGGCCACACCTGCAAGATGGTGGGGTTCACAAAAAGAGACAATCACATATTGGTACCAATGTAAGAGGTTACTGCACATAAGGGTCAATGTAGAACAAAAAGACAACAAGTAACAGAAGTATGAGGGAC
>JASDQU010013324.1:203986-214035 GCA_032191745.1 Picea mariana
ACATTGAGTTGGTGCTTAATTGTAAATGATGTACAGAACAGAAAAAGACTGCCTATCATTTCGAAGAAGAAGAGGTTTTCTCCCTTTATGGGTTTCCTCGTGAAAATCTGTCTCTGTGTGTATTTTATGTATGATTGATGATCTTTACTCTTACTGTCCATATGCTGTATGATTGGTTGATGACACATGAAGA
Organism: Picea mariana; assembly: GCA_032191745.1. Lineage (NCBI taxonomy): Eukaryota > Viridiplantae > Streptophyta > Pinopsida > Pinales > Pinaceae > Picea > Picea mariana. The sequence continues at coordinate 204,180 of JASDQU010013324.1, forward strand.
AACTTTAATAATTATTTAAAAGGCATAAAATTGTTTAATCTTATAAACAACTGATTCACCCCCCCTCTCAGTTGTTCTAGTATTTCCAACAAAGAGAAACAATGAAACAGATGGACAGTCAAGGAACTATTCTCATGTTTCCTTGTTCACGAAGACGCACTAGAGGAAGACGATCCATGTGATATTCATATCAAGGAAGCAAAAGGAGAAAGAGAAGTGGAGGGTCTACCTATAGAACCAGAAGTTATTTCCATGCCGATCAAGGTAAATAAATTCAAAATTGGGACAACCGAGAATCCCAAAATGGCCAGCATTGGAGATTATTGGGATGAGCAAGCAGTAGAGAGCATAACAGAGTTACCATGTGAGTACAGTGACCTGTTTCCCACAAAATTTACAGAGATGAAGGGTATAGCAAGATAGCTAGGAGAAATGAAGATACCAGTTAGAGCCGAAGCGAGATGAATTAGACATCAACCATATATATTGAACCTAATATACAAGAAGAAATTCAAAGCTGAGATCGACAGAATTCTCGAAGACGGAATCATAGAACCAATGGAAGAATCTGAATGGATAAGTCCGATGGTAGTTCATGACAAAAAATAAGGAGGGATACAGATATGCATCGACTTGAGGAAGTTGAACGATGCATGCCTACATGACCCATTCCCTACACCTTTCACGGATGAAGTGTTGGAGAATGTAGGAGGAAATGAAGCTTACTCATTCATGAATGGATTCTCAGGCTACTACCTGATCAATATAGCACGAGAAGACAGATATAAGACCACCTTTGCGACAAAATGGGGATCTTATCAGTACACAGTCATGCCGTTTGGACTGAAGAATGCACCAACAATATTTTCCAGAGTAGTCATCGCTGCGTTTAAGGAATTCATCCACCAGTTTCTAGAGGTATATTTAGATGATTGGACAGTCTATAGTTTTTTGAAAGAACATGTAGAAGTATTAAGGCTAATGTTATAAATATGTAGGCAGTGCCATATATAACTAAACATAAAAAAATGTATATTCGAAACACTGTTTGGGATATTATTGGGCCATATAGTATGCAAACAAGGTTTACTAGTAGACCCTGCAAAGATCACAGTAATTGTTAAATTACCACCACAAAAAACAGTCTATCAGTTGAGAGAGACATTGGGACACAATGTACTATAGAAATTTCATCAAAGGACATGCGCAGATTACTATGCCAATGGAAAAATTGTTAAGAAAAGATACAAAGTTTCAGTGGAACAATGAGTGTCAACATGGTCTAGATACCCTGAAGGAAAATATGGTCACTGCACCAATATTAGTATTTCCAGAATAGGAGAAGTCATTCCATGTACATGTAGATGCATTAGCCATAACACTTGGAGTTATCTTGGTGCAATAGGAGTGGGGGATCTAGATCACCCCATAGAGTTTGCGAGCAGAAAGTTATCAGAATCATAGCAGAACTATAAGATGACAGAGAGAGAAGGCCTAGCTATGATCTACCCACTACATAAGTTCAGAAATTACTTATTGGGAAAACACTTTAAGATGTTCACAAATCACTCAACCCTTAAATACCTAGTCAACAAGCCAGTGTTGGGGGGGAGAATTTATCGATGGTTACTATTGTTTCAAGAAATTGACTTTGAATTCATAGTCAAGCCAGGAAAACTGAATGCAGGACTTGACCACCTATCAAGGGTCACAAATGGAGAAGAACCTACGAATTTAGAAGACAACTTCCCAGATGCATAGTTATTTTCAGTCCAGATCCCTGATGAATACTTTGCAGATATCATTCAATACTTGAACATAGGTACTGCACCGCTGGAATATAATACCGTGCAGAAGAAAAACCTGGTAGTCTGAGCTGCATACTACCAACTGATCACGAGACACTTATACAAAATGGGAACAGACAACATCTTGCACACATATTTATTAGAACAAGAAATACAAAAAGTGTTAACAGAAGCCCATGAGGGAATAGTAGGACATTACGCAGGAAAAGATACTGCGCAGAAGGTGTTGTGCATAGGAATATGGTGGCCAACCATTCATAGAGACTTGAAGGAGTACTGCCAGAGATGTGATGTCTGTCAAAAGGTAGGTAAACCCAACAGAAGAGATGAGATGCCACTATGACCATAGGTAACATTGCAGGCATTCGATAAATGGGAAATAGACTTCATAGGACCAATCAACCCACCAGCAAAAAAACAGGAGAAAGGTACATCATTACCGTGATAGAATACCTAACGATATGGGTGGAAGCAACACCAGTGAAGGATTGTAGTGCAGAAACAACAACTCACTTCCTATTTAAACAAGTAATCACTCGATTTGGGTGCCCAAGAGTTTTGATGAGTGACCAAGGCACACACTTCATCAATAGTACTATCAATGCTATGACTTAAGAGTTTGAAGTCCATCATCAGAAGAGAATACCATATCACCAACAAGCAAATGGTAAAGTATAGGCAATTAACAAAATCTTGGAGCATGCACTGACAAAGATCTGTAATGTCAACATGAATGATTGGGACCTCAAAATACCAGAAATATTGTGGGCCTACAGGACTACATGAAAAATGTTTATAGGGTACATGCCATTTAAACTGGTCTATGGCCAGGAAGCAGTGGTGCCATTAGAATTTCTAGTACCAAGCTTACATGTAGCAACAATTACACACATGAAAAAGGGAGGCATAGTAAAGGAAAGACTAAATCAGTTGATGACCATGGAGGAAGACCGAATCCTAGTAGGATTTCACCAACAAGTTCAGAAATCAAGAGACAAAGCTTGGCATGACAGACACATCAAGAAGAAAACTTTCAAGGAAGGAGATCTAATATTGATGTATTATAGAAAATCCTTTCAGCACCCAAGAAATCTCAGAATGCATTGGTTAGGACCTTACAAGGTAAAAATTGTCATAGACGAAGGAGAGTTACAGTTGAAAGACTTATCAAACGCAAAAATTAGAGGGATATTCAACGAGAGCCAACTAAAGTTGTACAAGGATAGTTGACCACCCACCACACAGTAAAAAAACAAAAAAAATAAATATATTAAATATTACCAACCAAAGCATAGTGCGTCGAAAGAAGAAAGAGAATGCACACTTGGGAATAAAAACTTGTCGAGGATAAGGCCAACGACCAGGTCAGTAGTGGAAACATGCAGGAAAAGGAAATATGGCAAAAGCAGTACGAAATGACAAAGTTATGTTGAATTGAATGCTGAAAAGGATCGATGGGACATCGCATTAATCGCGCCAACTGGAGATGATGAGAGAGATTAATGGAAAGTACGAAGGAATCATAGGTTCATTGAATCCATCATAAAGGTAGCACCTTCAACAAGCTTTATGCGATGCCCATACGAAACACAGACATGGAAGAAAACAAGTTATTGTGAGACTGAAGAAGAAACAGAGAGCCAGAGCGCATACAGAGAACAAAGAAAAGATCACAAAGGTTACAGAGAACATTTAAGCTCAGAAAACATTCGACACTCACCACCATGGCACCACCAAAGCAAGCATAAGCAAGCCATACCAACAGACAACCCAGAGTTAGAACCAAGGAATGGTTACAACTAGAAGAAGGCAAACAAAAGTCATCGGAGGTCATTAATGTCGACGAAATCCCATCACTAGATACAACACCGGTAAACCCCACACCTGTGGTGGAAGAAACCCAACAACAAATAACAGAGGGAATGAATGTAGATATGCCAGAAGAGGAGCAAGAGAAATAGAACTAGGATGTAGAAACCTTGAAGGAGGCACAACCAAAGAACATCGAAGTAGCTCTCTGAGTCAATGGAACGACGATGAATCAGGAAGCAGCAGTCAAACCAGACGAATCCCAAACAACCGTGTCATACCACCCACTTGAAGGAATAATAGAGGATGTCATAAGTTGGCCATAATGGTATTCTGAAGTACAAATGATGGCTATTGGAACCTCGAGCCAGCCACTACCGAAGAAAGACAAGCAACAGGTACCTAGGTCACCTCGCAAGCAACCCATCAAAACCCTTGTTTTTCCCCATATACCAGATGGTGTATAGGTGAAACCAGACTTGTTGGGTCATATCAAGAAGCTTAAATACTCATACCATGATGTAGCAGACATAGACAAGTTCCCATAATTCACAAAGAAAGTGTACTTATAGACTGTGGGAGTGAATGTGGTTGGGGAACCTCAAAAATAGGTCAAACATGACAAAGGATCCTCAAACTTGGTCAAGGGCCAACAGACCCCCAACACTCACCTGTGACTCATCCCAAGTGACTCTAATCTGGTTAATTCTGCCTCAAAAGCCTCGAGCTTGGATTGATTTTTTCGACTTGTTGTTGTGCCATGGCCTCCTGCTTAGCGAACTCTTGGATAATAGCTTTGTTGACAGGTCCCTCTAGGATTTTTTCAGCCGAACTGATGAATTGTTCCAATTCTTCTCGTCGACCTTCGATCTCTGAGAACAGTTGGAAAGCCTCATCCTGTATAGGTTGGAGCCTCTGAGTCACTTCCATGACTCTGCTTTGAATGGTGTGTACCTACTGTTGAGCGATGCACTGTTCTTGGGATCATTTCATCCTTTAAACAGTTGACAGGGGCTTCAACTGCGCCTATATTGTTTCTGCTTGTTGCTTCAGCTTCTGGAGCTATGACTCCAATGCCTTTAATTCTGGATTCTCGGTGAGTTTCTCATAAGTCTAGCCACTGTGATCACTTAGTTGTCTACATTCCATGGCAAGGGCCTTTATTCTCTCAACTACACTTCCAGCAATTGATTCTCTTTGATCCCTCACATCTTGCGAGGTGTTGTGAACTGTTCGAAGCTCTAAGTCTGCTATTCTTTGATGTAGCTTCTGTGAGCTTCTCTACTTGATGTTTGACTCAGTATTCTAACTTTGGCTCTAAACCTGTCACAAAGCAAAGTGCTATGTTGACTGTTTCTTTCACTTCAAGTTGTTCTGCAAGAAAATGTTCTTTTTCTTGTTGAATCTGTGCTTTCCCCTCTTCAAACTTTGTCTGGAGAGAAACCTTCTCCTACTGCGCAACTCAATGTTGTTCCACGAATACTTCTTGCACTTGCTTCAAGGCCTGGGTGGCTTGTTCTATTTCTTCCTGTGCGCGACGAAGGCGAGCTTCGGTCACATCAGCTAATCTGTGGAGTTAGGTTGGCTCATCTCCCAACTCTGGTTCTCCTAATGGCAGGGGCATAGTGGGCACTGCGCAACTAGACTGAAGGGCATGTTGTACCCCTCAGAGTTAAACTTCGATTCTTGCTTACATTTCTTCCCTCTTGGCTTCATGCTTCTGTAAGATGTCCTGCAAAGCATCTGTGACAACTACTATGATAAAGTTGAAGTCATCAATAGTGAGCACAGTCTACATCTTGGTCAAGGTGGCTCTGGATTTCTTCTGAGAAGAGGGTTTCATGGGAGAAAGATTTCTCTTCTTCAAGGGATCAACCTCATCTCTAGGCAGTGTTACTTTGCCTTGCTTCTTCTCATCTTCTTTTCCATTTATCTCTTCTACTTCGTCATCACCCCCTCGGCCAGGTGATACTGAAGAAATCTTTTTTTAGGAACTGCTTAAGTATTGGACTTCTACGGTCTTCTTCCTTCTGTTGGTTCTGGGTGTGTCATGTTCTTTGTGAGTGGCCTCCGAGCTATCAAGTTCATGATCAAACATCTCTACAGGTTCAACGGGGATAAGGAGGTCTGTTGACCGGTCCTTACTTATCTCCTCGAGGTCCTCTTCTGTGAGCTTGTAGTATGAATGAAGTTCCTCCTTATGTTCGTCTTCTCGTGCAGTAACATAGATAAAGTGTCGATCTACACGGAACTTCATGAGGGGTCAAAACCATTGTAGGGTGTTCGGATTCATGCGAGGTTCATCTTCGATATCCCTCTTCAGCTTGAGATAGTATGAACAAAAAACTACGTTCGAATACCACTTTTTTCCCATATCGCTAGAGCACCAGTGCATGGTGAACTTCGCAGCAAGCGGCTTGAATGGCTCAATGTCTGGGAAGGTCTCACCTTCCGACATCTCCCAAGAAATAAACGCTATGAGAATCAGGAGCCAGCTGAAGTGGAACTCATAGCCCTGATCCTGAGCTTTGCGATAATCTAACTCCAGCTGGTTGACTAGGTACTTCACCCAGTTCATCTGTAGGCATTCTACACATTTCGCTGTGATGTCAACAACAAACCCTCTGACCTACGTGGGCCTATTCTTCCTTACTAGATTTCCTGCAATTAATTGGCATTCTAGGCGCACTGCGCCATTCTGTATGGAATCTACCTTGTAGCCTCGCATCCCCTTCTCAACATCACCATAGGTATCCTTGATATTCTGTGCTAACGAGCGATATGTGGCTTTCCCCAGATAGAAGTTYTGTTGGTCGGGTCCTTGCATGCTCAATCCGGTGATCCTATGGATCAACGTCRGATCGACTATGATACATTGGTCTAGCCATAAGTATCCTCCATGGTAACATGAGAGCATGATATTAACATTGGCGTTAACCTCCTGGTGTCTTCCGAAGTGTGGGATATTCATTACGTTCAAAAGGGTGGACTGTGCGAGGTTCATCGTCCACGACTGGGGGATTATTTTCGAGTTCTTCCCCTTTGTCCTGGTCAAGTGTTTATATGGGGAGAGCATACTATGGTTCTTGCAGTCTCCTAGGTTGAAATCGTTGAACTTCAACGTTGATATCTTGTCCTGCTGCACTCTATCTATGCGTATCCCCTTCAGAAGGTACGCAGTAACCATGGTGTACTCAAAATCTCTTGGCACACTATCATGAATCACCATGTCGTCCAGAGGCGAGATGTAGTCAGGTAAGATGGTTGGGATTAGCTTCACATTTGATAGGTCATGTTAATTATTGGTTCTCTTTTCTGTGACGACTCGGGATGGTCTGAATCCACATGTAGTTGATGGAGAGGCTTGCACTCCTCTCATCGAGGACGCTTGAATACTTGTAGACATTACTTTCTTCAACATGATATCGATGAGAACTTCTTCAACGATTTTCTCCACGGCGCTGAGCTCGTCCAACATACACGCTTAGATTAGATGGATGAATGAGTGGACAAAACAATAGAACTGGTGTTGATCTTACTAATAACAGTGCGTTAGCAATGAGTTCTCTCTGATACAATTCGCAAAAGTTTTCTTGGTGCAACAGTCGACGGAATAAGTAGACAACAACGTAACGGATCTTTCCAACGAAACAGAGACCTTCATCAATTTAGATATGCCTGTTATGGCACGGTCCCAATGGTCTAATGGTGAGCCTTCAGACCATAAATGTCGTTCTGCCCATTCAAGATATCGGTCTAATGGTTATACTATTCCCAACGGCTATATTTCTTCACCATGGTGAAGTTCCATGTGGCGTTGTTCTGTTATCCCGATGAAGTTCCAGTTTTGCAAATTTTCCTTCTATGAAGTTCCCTCTGGAATCTTCTGTAATTTTTTGATCTTTTCTCTCTTCTTACTGAGATTTCTAGCCTTCTTTCCATTGAGATTCATCTCGGTATTCCTCTTTTCGTTCTGATTCTTATCCCCTCTTGTCATAGTAACTTTGTGTTGTTGAGATTCTTTCCCAGGATTCAAGGGTAATACTTCTTCTCTATCAGGGGTAGGTGGTTTAGTCTTTCGTGATTCTTCTTGTGTTATTTCAACTTCGACATCCAAGTTTATGGTTCTAAMTAGCTTCGATGTATTCTCYTGTTATTCAATCAAGTGTGTGATCCTCTTAGTCATGAAATATTTCAATTCTTGCTTCCTTTTCTCTAAGACTTCTTCTTCTTTCCTTCTGGCCTGATCCTTTTTAAAGCAAGGTTTTCCTAGTAATATAGCAAATGGGGCATTGTTCTCAATAAATTTAACAAYCTCAAAATATACTTCTGTCAAAGTTCCATGAGCACTCATAGATGTCTCAGTAAGTCTTCCACATAGGGTTATCATGTTTCCTTTAAATAATCCTATTCCTCCCAGTGAAGGAATCATAGTAGACTTTCCTAAAATTTCCCAAGTTCTTTCTGTCATTATATTCACCTGAGTTTCGTCATCCATAATACACTCAATGTCGAAGTCTCATATTCTTACTTTTGTTTTCTCTTTCTCTTTTAAGATCTCTGATAAATTAGTATCTATGTGGTCATTTAGGGTTTCTTTCATCTGTAATAGTACAGTCTCTGATTCCTTTTTGGGTTCTGCCACAGTCTCAATTTCTTGACCTTTCTCACGGTCTACTTGTTCCATATTCATTCTTTAAAGCTTATCAATCATTCTAGGGAAATCCAAAACTTCATGATCCATAGATTTACAACAAAGACAACTGGCTCTTCTACCAGGGCATTCCTTAGCAAGATGTCCCGGTATTTTGCAACTGTAACAAAGAGTTAATCCTCTCTTTCTCTTGAATGATCCCCAACCTTTCCTATACTACGCACTAGGATCAAAATAGCTAACCTGAAAAAAATTCTTTCTAGGGTTCCGCATCCATTTATTAGTCTAAACATTCTTTCTATGCATAGGAATAACATATCTTTCACTATTCTTATCATATCTACTCATATCAAACCTTCTTTCTTCTAGTTGCGCCCTAGTTTTCAGGCTAGGACAAAATTTATCAAACATACCTAGATCCATATTATTGAAATAAAAATTTCCACTTATCTTACTTTCGGCAGAGCACAAAGCTTCTAGATCTAATATTTTTCACTATTATTACCTCTATCAGAGCACAAAGCGTTCAAATCTTACCTCTTTTCTTYAGATCTTCCTCCTTCCTCAACACAGAKCTTCTCAAGTCAAGAAGMAKATCTACGCACATATATTTCTTTCTTTTCCTCAGTTCCTAGAAATCATAGTTTCAATTTAGATATTTTCACATATCTTCTTCTTCCTCAGTTCCCAAAAATCACAGTTTTAGGTCCCGACAATGGAACCATTTGTTGGCACAGGGGTAGACCCAAGGTTCAACGCTACAACAACGCACCAAAAAAACCCTAACTATCATCCCTTTTGGCAACACCTGCAAAKAAGATGAAGTCTCACCCGAGGTAGACGCAGGGGTGGTTGYAGGAATCAAATGTATGCAACCTTAGCTGGGACATAGATCTGTKATTATAACACCTTATCAAAGCACTTAGCAATTATAATTCATCAATATTAAACCARTATCTACGTTGCAGACAAGACCCTAATTATAGAGCATCGCAATATTCAACCAGATCTTGTATGTTCAAGCACTAAGCACATTCACATAGATCATATCTAGCATTCATCCATATTATTAAGCATGTAGCATCAACAAATCTATCTATCATTCATCTATATCAAATCATCTAAACAATTAAACACATCAATACATTGCACTAAGAAACCATAACACAAGATATACGTGGTTCACCCCCACCATGGGGATACATCCACCAATGCTTCTTCTCTTTATTATCTTCTGGCAAGCATCTTACAGGCACAAAGCATCAGAACACTACTCTGCATAGGACAGGAGATCTGCGTGCACTTTTCCAGATCCTCCTTCCCCAAGTAGATCTAGGCATAGAGCCTTACACAATATGCGCATAAAGCACTACAGATGACTTTATTTTAGCTCTGCAAGTCTTAATCATGTATTATTGCACATAGACAGTATTAGCACTTAGCCACCAGTCACTACTTACATTGCCTAGTCTTCTATTTATACATTACAAAATAGGCCTAATCATGGGTAAACCCATGGGCCGATATTCCCATACCCGTTACATAGCCCAAAAACCAAAAAATCCCTAAAGAGGGGCCAAGATCC
>JASDQU010013324.1:229285-241669 GCA_032191745.1 Picea mariana
ACTGGTCTCTCCCAGATGGCATCACACCAGAGAACTTGGACATGACTGAAAAGTTCGGACTCACGCTGCTGAAGGTTTTGCCATTAATCGCAGTTCCTTCACCGCGATTGCTCCCTCATCTCTTTAACGATCCGCAACAGTAATCGACTTCTTTCTTATTTTCTATGAAGTTTCGTATCATCTATTCAACTATTCATAATTTCTTCAACATGCAGTTCCTGTAAGGAGAAGTTTATTTCATTAGAACTTCGTCAGTTGAGCCGTGCTGAAGCTGTAGTAGTAGAGGGTGAGGAATTTGCCCCAACCATCTCGGATTTCACTCTCAACACAGGCGATGTCATCGGCGGTTTCAGTGGATCAATTGCGTGACTCCGTTATACGTATTTGGAGGTTTTATATATATAAGCGCTTTCTCTATATATAGAGGTTTTGTATAAATAAAGCAATTGGATTTGCAGGTTTTTTATAAATACAAAATTGGAATCATTTCCTTAAAAGGAAACAACCACCACCATGTGTATTGTAAGCAGAGGTCTAACGTACTTGACGGTAATTCACGCCTAAGCTCATGGTAATTAAGGGAAACAAAATTGGGTAATTGACTTTCATGATGGTAATTGAAGGAAACAATTAATTAAGTGAGCAATTTTTAACTTTCATGATGGTAATTGAAACAATTAATTGGGTGAGTGACTTCCAACTTTCATGATGGTAATTGAAGGAAACAATTAATTAGGTGAGCGATTTCTAACTTTCTTTTTACGGTAGAAAAAAAAGATGAGTGATTTTTAACTTTCATGATGGTAATTGAAGTAAACAATTAATTCGGTGAGCGATATCTAACTTTCTTGTTATGGTAGAATAAAAATGAGCCATTTTTAACTTTCATGATGGTAATTGAAGTAAACAATTAATTAGGTGAGCTATTTCTAACTTTCTTTTTATGGTAGAAATGAGTGATTTTTAACTTCTTAGAAAAAAACAAATAATAATAAGGTAATTTAAAGAAATGATCATTAATTTAAAGAAATAATTATTAAATTGATGATAATTTAAAGAAATAATTATTAAGTTCATGGTAATTTGGTTAGTAATGTTTAATGAAGAGATCAACAATGATAAGTAGTTTTTGGTAATTTGATTAGTAATACTTAGTTTCAAATTGATGGTAATTTGATTAGTAATGTCTAACTTTTTTTTTTTTATGAAAGCAAGCATCGAGTTAATGGTAATTGGATCAATGATGTGTAACCAAGTAAATGATTGTTCAAGGAAACAACCACCAAGTTGATGTTAATTGGATCATCGATGACTAACCTCCTTCATAGTAACTCAAGGAAACAACTATCAAGTTGATGGTAATTGTATCAATAATGTCTAACCTCCTTAATGGTAATTCAAGAAAACAACCTCTTTGATGGTAAACCAGGAAATAATTGTATCAAGTTGATGTAATTAGATCAATAAAACCTAAATTCAAGGAAACAACCATTAAGTTGATGGCATTTAGATTAGTAATGCCTAACCTCTTTCATTGTAATTGAAGGAAACAACCTCTTTGATGGTAATTCAAGGAAACAACCACAAAGTTGATGGTAATGATAATTCAAGGAAACAACCACAAAGTTAATGATAATTGGATCAATGATGCCTAGCCAATTTGATAATTCAAGGAAATAACTGACAAGCTTAATTGTAATTCAAGGAAACAACCACCAAGTTTAAGGAAAGTGGATCAACAATCAATAGTGCCTAATCTCCTTCATGACAATTCAAGGAAACTACCACCAAGTTGATGATAGCCTAGTTCACTCCCTTTAATTCTATTTTGTCATTTTTGGATATGGTTAAAGTTATAATATTTGTTAGGAAATAAATCAAGAAGCAATTAAAATTGAATTAATGTGGAAATAAAATATGGAAAGCAAAATACACAAACTACAAAACATATACTTGGTTCACCCAATAACCTTTGAGTCCTTTTATTCCTTCGAGCCAAGTAACCTTTTTATGGTTCTCTCTCATAATACAAGCACACTATAATAAACACTATATTACACACAAAATAATGAAGTATCTCTCACAATACAAGCACACTATAATAAACACTATATTACACACAATATAATGAAGTATCCTAAGAATTTTATAGACTTAGTTACATGTATTCCACATGCATAAAAATAAGGGCTACCAAAACCATCAAATACCATGGGTCACCAAGACCATGGGCCCAAAAATCACTTGTTTACTTAAAATATATTTGACTATTTTACCAAACCACTTATTTACTTAAAATATATTTGACTTTTTTACTTCAAATAGATTTGACTATTTTACTGAGTCAATCTTATCCTAACAATCCCCCCTTTAAACTTGACTTGGGGTTTCCCTTGACCAAATCCAACCAAAGTCGCCAAGTGAGACTTCATCACTCACCTCCATCAAAGTCTATAATCAGGGTATCTAGGAATCCCACATGCTCCCCCCTTTTTCCACCTAGGCCTACATCTTAGACTTTACTGGTAATTTACTAGGGGTACACATGCCTAACCAGGTCTTAAAGTCATATGCCCATTTACATGCAAAAATTTGTTTAACAATCCATTGAATCAAGAAAATAATCAAGCTCCACAACCAACAATCTCCCACTTCAAGACTGATCACAAAAACTCCATAGCTTCTGCATCCACTGGACTATGCTTCAACTTTAGATCTGGAAAATTTATCATCTTCACCTTCATGCTTAAAGACCAACTGAAACTGAGCAGGAAATCAATTTCTCCCTTGTTACTACCTTTGTTAGCATGGATGCAATATTCTATCTAGTGTGTATATTCTCTAGCTTCAACTCTCCATTTTCCAAAACTGATCATATGAAATGGTACCTGAGTTGTATATGTTTTTTATAAGAATGGAAGGCTGAGTTGTTTGCAAGATGAATGGCACTTTGGTTGTCATTGTACAACCTATGATTCTCCTGCTTCTTTCCTAATTCCTCCATAAACCTCTGTAGCAAAATAATCTATTTACTAGCTCCTTTGTAGCAATAACATACTCTGCTTCCATTGTTGAAAGTGCAACAACCTTCTACAATTTTGAAATCCAACTTATTGGTGTTCCACCTATAAAAAAAACATACCCCATGGTGCTCCTCATGTTATATATATCACTTGCCATATCTGAGTCAACAGATCCTTATAGAATAGTTTTTGAACCTCCAAAACATAATGCATGAGGAGTAGTACCTCTCAAATACCTAAGAATCCACTTTAATTCCTTCAAATTCTCTTTACCTAGATTGTTCATATACCTACTCACAACTCCCACAACATGTGCAATATTTGGCCTCGTACACACCATCACATACATCAAGATACCAAATGTCCATGAGTACATAACCATAGACATGTAGCCTATCTCCTCCTGTGTCTTGGGAAACATCTCCTTAGTTAATTTGAAATGGTTAGCCAAAGGTGTACTAATTGGTTTTGCATTGTGCATTTGAAACCTTTCCAACACCTTCTCTATGTACACACTTTGAGACAATGTTAATTTGCGAATTTTCCCATCTCTTGTTATTCACATACGAAGGATTTGTTTTGTAGCACCCAAATCCTTCATCGCATATGAATTAGATAATTTTATTTTGACCACATTGATATATCACATGTTAGACCTTGCAATAAGCATGTCATCTACATACAATAGCAAGATAATATAGCTACCATTATCTAGTCTCTTAAAATAAACACAATGGTCAGAGTGACATACACTATAACCTTGTTCTTCCATAAAACTGCCAATACCACTACCTTGGAGCTTGATTGAGGTCATACAAGCTCTTCTTCAACTCGCATACCAATTTATCTGTCCCTTTGACCTCATACCCCTGTGGCTTGTATATAAATATCTTCCTCCAAATGCTCATGGAGAAAATATGTCTTTACATCCAATTGTTCAAGATGCAAATATTCCACTGCCACTATACTTAAAATAGTTCTAATTGAATTCATTTTAACAATAGGAGAAAAAAATTCATCAAAATCTATACCTTTCTTCTGTGCAAGCCCCTTTACAACAAGTTTGGCATTGTACCTCTTTTTTCCTCAATCTTCTTCCTTCAACCTTTAAACCCATTTATTCTGCAATGATATTTTACATGCAAGCAATGTAACCAAATACCAAGTCTGGTTATGTACCAAAGAGTCCATCTCCTCTTTCATGCCTTACTCCCACTTATTTCTATTTTCTATCTACATTGCCTCTTCATATCCTTTTGGTTCACCAAGATCAGTCAACAATAATAATACATTGAAGGAGAGTATCATCGAGTGGGTTTACTTATACTAGTAGATATTCTTGCCAGAGTTTGAGGTTCCTAGTACTATTGTTTTTCTTGAACATTTTGATTTTTTGGCACCTCTAGGATTTCATTTTCTCTAATCTCATCAAGAATTATGTGTGATGTGTTTTCCTTTTCCTGTTTCTTTGCTTGTAACCGATCTTTGTACATGACCTTCTCATTGAATACCACATTTACACTCCTAATGATTTTGTGATTTTCATAATCCCATAAGCACTAATCAAAGTCATTAACTCCATATCCAATAAAAGTACACTTCTTGTGTTTTACCTCAAGATTTGTTCTATTTTATTTATCAATATGGAAAAATTTAGCTTCACAACTGAACTTCTTCGTAAATGAGTAGTTTACCTTGTTTCATATCCGTGCCTTCGTTGGAATGCCACCATCCAAGGAACTTGAAGGCTCTCTATTTATCAAGTAAATAGTAGTGTCCACAACTTCTTCCTAAAACTGTAAGGGAAATCCTGCATGCGATTTCTTACTCCTTGCACGCTCCATGATTGTCATGTTCATCCTTTATGACACACCATTTTCTCGTGGTGTTCCTAGAACCGTCCTCTCTCTATGAATCCCATGGTATGAACAATAACTATCAAACTCTTTTCTGCAATATCAACCTCCATTATTTGATCTGAGACACTTCAACTTATTTTTTGTCTCATTCTCAACCAAAGATTTCCATTTATTAAAGGTATAAAAAACATTAGCGTTTTTTTAATGCAATAAACCTAAGTTTTCCTAGTTGCATCATCAATAAAGGTAACATAATAATAAGTTCCACCAAGGGATGATACCTGAGATGGTCCCCATACATTTGTATGCACAAGCTCTAGATTTTTACTCTTCGTTTTCTTCCCAACTTTGAGGAATATAACTCTCTTCTATTTTGCATAGACACAATTCTCACAGAAATCCAAATCAACTTTCTTCAAATCTAGCAACAACTTCCAAGAGTGGGGAATTTACATCCCCTTCTAACTCATGTGCCCAAGCCTACGATGCCATAAGGTTGTATCTGCTCCTTTTGAAACTAAATAAATAGAAGAATCACCATTACCAATACATAAATATGACATACCTACCTTCTCTTATTTTGCTATGAATAATGATCCTTTAGTGACCTTCCACTAATTTCTCATAAATGTGATTGCACAACCTTCACTATCCAACTTCCCTGTTGAAATTATATTTCTTCTTAATTCTAGAATGTGCTTCACCTCTTTAATAAACCATTGGTTTCCATTATGCAATTTTATTTGTATCTTACCCCTTCCAACAATTTTGCATGGTTTGTCATCAGCCAAATAAACCTGTCCAAAATCACCTTGAACATAATCTTGAAAATATTTCCTATGGGGTGTGGCATGACATGTGTAGCATACCCAACTACCTAGTTGAGTCCCGTTACCACATTGTAACATCCCCATTACAACAAACTCACAATTTTTTCTCTGATACCACATAGTAGCATTCCCAACCCCAAGCTGGGAAATGCCCCACAAAATTACCAACTCTGATACCATTAATTTAAATACAAAATTTCTCTACATATGCATAGAATTATACAACCCATAATAAAAATAAGCATGCATAATAATACAGGAAAAACCCATAATGGAATATACATTTAATCATAGCATAATTAAATAAAATACACATAAGAAACTTATATTTTGCTGTAAATTCACCAACTGTGTGCAAACCTTAGATGTTCCTCCTAGTCATAGACTCTGTTGCTCATAAACGCTCAACATCAGGTCACCCCCGAGTTAGGGATAAAAATCCACTAGGGAAAAGGATTCCTAAGACAGGCTATGGTCTGTCAACAACCATAAATACATAGACTCAGGTGCTAACTCAAGAAAAAAAACCTATAGTCCCTCATTCCCCACATGCCTGTACCACCCCAGGAAGTCTTCCCCTTCTCTGTTCAATAGTCCTTCGGCTGCCCCACTTCCCTTTCGAGGCTTCAACAATATGTTGGCTAGGAAGTCTCAAATCCCTGTAGATGTATCTTGGAACCTTGGGAAATCAATTCCCAGTAATTCTCTCACCCAGAGAGAAATGTTTATGGGCCTGAAAACTCACTTCTTCAACAACTCACTAATTTAGGTTACTCCTAAAAACAGATCCATAGTACAAGTATGGAAGGTAGATGACAACGTGAACATGAGAGAATGATGGTAAGAATGAATGGAAAGATACCCATTACACTAAGTTCTCCAAAATATATTTGCATTCCCTTAACTTGACACTTATCAAGCTAGGAACTACATGAGCTCCACTTGGTGACTCATTCCGTACTCTTAGGAAATTAGGATAAAAATCATATCCCACAACTTAGAATTTAGGAAATATTATAAAAATATTTCCTTGTCTTAATCCCCCTTTCCTAAACTCTTATCCCCCATTTCCCTTCTAATGGAGTTTCCCCCCATCTCTCTCGTTTGGTTGGCCTGCAGTAGTGATGTATTTTTATTAATATCCAAGTGTGATTACATTTTACAATGTTAGGCTTGATGGCCTTTTAGAATCTGAGATTTCTGTCCTAATCACACAAGCACTCTAACCTCAAAACATATATTCAAAGGCACTCTGGCCCAAAGTATTCTAGCTCACCAGCCTATATGTACATTACAATTGGGGTTTGGCCTAGGGGTATTACATTATCCCCCCTTTCCCTTCTAATAGAGTCCCCCCCCATCTCTTTTTCCTATTTGGTATGCAACAATAATGTATTTTTATTAATATCTAAGTGTGATTACATTTTACAATGTTAGGATCGTCGACCTTTTAGCATCTAGGCTCTCCAGCCTAATCACACAGGCACTCTGACCTCAAAACATATATACAAAGGCACTCTAACCCAAAGTATCTTGGCTCAGCAGCCTATATGTACATTACAATTGGAGTTCAACCTAGGGGTATTACAAAATGAATCCCCTAAGTCTAATACCCAAGAATCAACCATATTATCTAATGAAAGGATCAAAGAATATTGCAACACATCACCTGTTACATTTTCTTCCTGATTTTTCTCCTATTGTCCATCTCCTTGTTTTCCACTTAGAAACCAATAGTCTTCCTTCTTGTTTCCTTTCTTCCCACAATGCCAAAATTCCAGTCTCCCTCTAGGTTTGGATCTTCACTTCTAATACTTTCCATGATTCCCTAGACTGTTTCCTCTCTCCCTTTGTCTTCCCCTGTTTTCCATAGTCAAAGCATTACCTGATGTCTCACCTATTCTTTTCTGTCACATTTCCTCACAAAGGATAACACCAAAAACATCATTGAACTTTAAATTATTTGATCCAAGGATAGAATTACTCACAACCATGACCAAGCTAATCCAACTTTCTGGCAATGAGAACAATATTAAAATATCCCTAACCTCATCATCAAAGTTTACTACTAGATAACTTAATTGATTTGTGACTATGTTAAACTCATTTAAATGATCAACAACATACCTGATCCAGGTGGATATCGGTGGCCACCCACCTCTTCCAACTGGCTCAAAATAGTTTTCTAACAATTTTGGCAATTTACTATTTTTAGCAGTTTTAACTTACGGGGCCATTTTGAGGGCCTAAATAAAGGTTTTTCAGGATCGAGCTTACAAATGATAATCGATGGAAATATTGATCCCCTAAAATGAATCTCCTTGGCGATACCTTTCCAATGGGCTATCATATGCCTAAAATGGATACCGTATGCAAAATTTACAACCCTGGGAAGTTGATGTACTAACTTTCCCAAATGGGGCCCACATGACTTTTGGTGCTTCATTTCCTAGGGTTAGGTTTTTGGATGTCTAGGGTTTTTGGCATTCCTGTTTATTGTAAAAATTTCTTTAGAGCCTCATTGTAATCATCTTCTTGCGAATGAGAACAACCATCACATCTCTTCTCAGAGATAAGCCACCACCATTTGAGCAAGCTTGTTTTCGCTGCATTTTACTGTTTCAGCTTATTTCCTTATTGAATAAAAAACCAATTTTACTGTATCTCTATTATTTTGTATTAAGCACCTGTTAATAATCTGTACTCATTTCATTTTTCTCATAAAATCCAGATTAGTGGTATCAGAGCGGTCTGCTCCTTGTCATCTTAATGCATGTCCCCAACGAGGTCGGAGTACAAAGAGTTCGATCTCGAGATTGTTTCTCTTGAGGACAAAATCTCTCGCACACCCAAGTGACCTCTCATGTCAGGAGAAAAGAAAGATGATGATACAGGAGATCATTTCAAACTATTGATTGAGGAAGCCCTCACACAACAAAGGAACGAGATGATGGATAGTTTCGCGCAAATCCTTCGACGACTCCCAATAGGTGACACATCTTCTTCGAGCGGAGGTGCCACCCCCTTCAAGGTACAAATAAAATTTGATATTCCTATATTTGAAGGTCAGATAGACGTAGATGCTGTAGACAAGTGGTTGAATCTACTAGAAGGCTATTTTTCTGTCCATAACTTTTCGAATAGAGAAAAGATTACTTTTGTGCTCCTCAAAGTCATTCCCCATGTCAAAGATTGGTGGGAAAATTTTTGTGAGAAAAAGGAAATAGAGGAACCCTCATTATTTATAGTCACGACCACCTGGGATTCCTTCAGGGATTTTATTAAGGAACAATACTACCTTGTCGTAAGTTATGACGACTTGTATACCAAATGGACCACACTACAACAAGAAAGAGACCGAGCAGTGCCATATTTCATGAATATATTTCATACCTTGCGCACCAAGCTAGGTATCAAAGATTCAGAATGACATCTGGTTCTCAAGTATCACGATGATCTACATAGATACATCCATACCAAAATGGAATTTTTGGACATCTCATCCTTGGGTGCAGCCTACCGATATGCTGTCAAAATCGAGCAAAATCTCAATCAAAAGACACGACAATTTGGGCTTGGGAACCCCACGCAACAAAAGCCAAGAAAGAGCGGCCCCAACCACATAACAAAGGATAGAGCAAAGATGGACAATATTAGGACAACCATTCCAAGCCTCAAGCAAAGAAGGACACCGGAAAGACAAAGAAAGATACCAGGAAGTGGTGAGACTTCCATAAGAGCCCTTGACATAACACTATTGACTGCCGCTCAAAGCGGTCACTGGTGGCCGAAGTGAAAGCCTATGGCTCAGATGCAAGTTCAAAGTCTGAGTCAGAACCACAAAGGGAAAGACAGATCATTGACACATAACCCAGTGCCACCGTTGCTACCACCAAGCTCCATCCTGGTGAACCAGATGAGCCAGAAGAAGGAGAATGCCTCTTTCATTCACAGATGTGGGTAAAAGGCACCCCACTTCACTTCATCATGGATAGTGGTAGCCAGAGGAAACTCATCTCAATAGAGGTCATCAAGCGACTGGCCCTATTGACAACACTGCACCCACAACCCTACACCATTAGATGGCTCCACCAAGGAAGCAATCTCTGCATCAGCCAATAGTGTTGACTGTCGTACGACATCAATCCCTTCAAAGATGAGGTATTGTGTGATGTTGCTCCTCTCGAAGTTTGTGATGTTCTTTTGGGCCAAAATTATTTATGGAAACGTCATGTTGTATATGAGTCTAGGCCTCGTAGTGTTATTATTACTTTGAACAGGAAATTGTACAGGATACCCGAGACATTTCCACCTAGTGTTATTTCCTTGATCTCTGCTAAGCAATGCATGAAGGTCATCTCTCATACATGGAAGTTTGTCTTCTTCGTGATTCGCACTCAGAATAAGTGAAAGATCACAGCCACATCCAGGGTCTCTACGGCCGACCTCTCCACACAGCAAAAGAAAGTAGATAAGGTTGTGGAAGAATACTCAAATATCTTCTCCTCGCATACTGGGGTACCTTTGCACTGCCAAGTCAAGCACCCTATCGATCTGACCCCCAATTCATTGTTGCCCAATGAGCTAGTCTATCGCCACTCTCTGTTAGAGAATGAGGAGATCAAACGACAGATCCAAGAACTACTCCACAAGGGGCACATCTGTCCCAGTTCATCACCTTGTGGGAGCCTAATCGTGCTGGTACAGAACAAAGATGGAACCTGATGACTCTCCATTAATTACCGAGATTTGAATAAAATCACAGTCAGAAATCAGTACCGGATTCCCTGAATTGACAACCTCCTTGATCAACTCACAGGGGCCAAATACTTCAATAATATTGATCTAAATTCTGGCTATCAACAGGTCTCGATATAACAGACAGATGTATGGAAAACCATCTTCAAGTCAAAGGAAGGCCTTTTTGAATGGTTGGTCATGGACTTTGGTTTGACAAATGCTCCAGCCACTTTCATGAGGATAATGGAAGATATCCTAAGACCATTCACCAATACTTTTGTAGTGGTGTATCTGGATGGAATTCTCATTTACAACAAGACTTGGGCCGAATACTTGCAGCATATTCAACAGGTTTTGCACACCCTGCAGTAGCACAAGCTATATGCCAACTTGGAAAAATGCTCCTTCGACATGGACAAGGTCCATTACTTGGGCTACATAATTGATCAGCATGGTGTACATGTGGATCGAGCCAAGATCCAAGTCATCCATGACTGGCCAGCCCCAACCACACTCACTAAGCTTCGGAGCTTCTTGGACCTTACCAATTTCTACCACAGGTTCATGCTGGGATTCTCCCATATTGCATGGGACCTTAGCCAAATAACCAGGGGTGGTGGTAAGGAAAAATTTGTGTGGGGTTGGTCCCAACAACAAACGTTCGATGATTTGAAGCAACGCTTGTGCTCAGCCCCAATACTTTCACTACCAGACCTGCAACAACCCTTTGAGATCAAGACAGATGCTTCAGACTATGCGGTGGGTGTCATTCTCACTCAGCACGACCACCCTGTGGCCTATCATAGTGAGACACTATCAGATGTTGTCCATAAGTACCCTACTTACAACAAAGAAATGTACTGCTTTTTGCAATCTTGCCGCCAGTGGAGACATTACATTGTTGGGAAGGCGACAATCATCCACACTGATCATAAGCCACTGCAGTTCATGTAGACACAAGGAAAATTCTAGAATGATTGCCATCAAAAGTGGTCCACATACTTGCAAAAATTCCACCTCAACATCAAGTATAAAACAGGAAGCACCAATCGCGTCGTTGATTGCCTCGACAAACCACCAGTCGTGACACTCACCATGGTGCTAGATTCCTGTGGCCATGAGACCTCTGGATGGCCCCAACTCTATGAGACAGACCCAAACTTTTCCACCACTTACCAAATGTTGGGTGCAAATGTAGTTATCGATAATTTCCATCTTCAGGATGGGTTGTTGTGTCGTTTGGGCCATATCTGTGTTCCATGAAGTGAGCGAGAAAAGATGATCTGGGAAGCCCATTACAGTTGGGTGGAAGGACACTTCGGCATCAAAAAGACAGTGGTGATGCTACAGAAACATTTCTACTGGATGAAACTTTGACAGGAGGTCAATAAGTATATCAGGTCCTGCACTGCCTGCGCTATTACCAAACTAACCACTAAGAAACAGGGCCTGTACACCCCTCTTCCTACTCCTGACAGGCCATGGGAATCCATCTCAATGGACTACATGTCGGGCCTCCTATCCACCAAGTGGGGAAATGACTGTGTTTTTGTGGTTGTTGATCGTTTTTCTAAGACGGTGATTCCGGTTGCCTGCAAGAAGAACATCACAATAGAGGCCACTGCCAAGCTCTTCTTTGAACAAGTCTAGGTACATTTTGGAATCCCACAAACCATTGTCTTGGATTGGGACAATCGATTTCTCAGCACATTCTAGTCGAGCCTCTAGTCACTGCTGGACGCCAAGCTCACCAAATCCACAACCTTCCACCCCCAAATAGATGGCCAAACTGAGGTTGTCAATCGAATGATTGTGCATATCCTTCACATGTATAATTCAAAGAACCCTCGCACATGGGATGAGAGCCTTCCCTATGTCCAACATAGCTACAACTGAGCCCCGCATAGCTCAACTGGCCACAACCCCTTTCAG
>JASDQU010013324.1:241689-261077 GCA_032191745.1 Picea mariana
CTACAGAAACATTTCTACTGGTCGAAACTTCAACAGGAGCTTGGCAAGTATATCAGATCCTGCACTGCCTGCGTTATTGCCAAACCGACCACTAAGAAACAAGGCCTATACACCCCTCTTCCTACTCCTGACAGGCCATGGGAATCCATCTCAATGGACTACATGTCGGGCCTCCTATCCACCAAGTGGGGAAATGACTGTGTTTTTGTGGTTGTTGATTGCTTTTCTAAGATGGTGATTCGGGTTGCCTGCAAGAAGAGCATCACAACAGAGGCCACTGCCTAGATCTTCTTTGAACAAGTCTGGGTACATTTTGGAATCCCACAAACCATTGTCTCGGATCGGGATAGTCGATTTCTCACCACATTTTGGTCGATCCTCTGGTCACTGCTGGACACCAAGCTCACCAAACCCATGACCTTCCACCCCCAGACAGATGGCCAAACAGAGGTTGTAAATTGAATGATTTTGCATATCCTTCGCATGTATAATTCAAAGCACCCTTGCACATGGGATGGGAGCCTTCCCTATGTCCATCATAGCTAGAACCGAGCCCTGCATAGCTCAACCAGCCATAGCCCCTTTCAAGTGGGGTTGGGATTCCAAGCATTGGGTCCCATAGATGTTGCACTTCCCCTTGAGGTCACCTCAATCGACTCATCTCCTGCTCCAACTAAAGCTGACAAAGCCACCTGATTCATTGAGAAGATCCATCACATCTGCAAACAGGTTCAGGATATCCTACAGAAGTCCAATGACAAGTACAAACAACTCCATGATCAACATCAGGTGCCGCATAAGTTTCAGGTGGGCGATAAAGTTTGGTTGCACTTGCAAAAAGAAGGCCTTACAAGACCCCATCAAAATCTTCGGCCACTCTGTTATGGGCCGTACACTATCACCAAGGCCATGGAGGATAATTATTTTGAGCTCAACATTCCTCCTTTCCTTGGCTTTCACTCAGTGTTCAACATGGATCTCCTTCGCCCTTATTTCCCACCATTATTGGACACCTCAGAAGTAGCAGAACAGTTGACACTAACAGAGCTCAACCCTGATTGCATACAATAGGCATCCAATGATAAGATTGTGGATAGACAGATCAAGGTCACTCTACAACAAAGGATCCAACTTTATCGAGTCGTCAAAGCAGGGTAGCTCTTGCACTAAGGCAAGTGGCTCACCCAGGGCCAAATTCAGCAAAAATTTCCTCATCTGATGGGGGACGTCAACGCAATGGAGATGATTGCTTCTTAAGGAGGGAGGATTGATCCAGATGGATATCGATGGCCACCCACCTTTTCCAACTGGCTCAAAACATTTTTCTGACAATTTTGGCAATTTACTCTTTTTAGCAGTTTTAACTTCCAGGGCCATTTTGAGGGCCTAAATGAAGCTTTTTTGGGATCGAGCTCCTTAATGATAGTTTAAGACATGATTGAGCCCCCAAAATGAATCTCCTCAACGATACCTTTCTAACAGGCTATCACACGCCTAAAACAGAGATCATATGCAAAATTTACGACCTCGGGAAGTTGATGTACTAACTTACCCAAACGGGGGCCACATGAATTTTGGCGCTTCATCTCCTAGGGTTAGGTTTTTGGATGTATAGGGTTTTTTACATTCTTTCTTATTGTAAAAAGGCCTTTAGAGCCTCATTGTAACCTTCTTCTTGTGAATGCGTGTTGTCGTCACATCTCTTCTCATAGATAAGCCGCCACCATTCCAGCAAGCTTGTTTCTGCTGCATTTTACAGTTTCAGCTCATTTTGTCATTGAATAGAAAAATAGTTTTACTGTATCTCTGTTATTTTGTGTTAAGCACCTGTTAATAATATGTATTCATTTCGTTCTGCTCATAAAATCTGGATCAACAACTTTATCCTCTTTAGTCACGATACTAGAGCCTCACTGCTCCCTTCTGCACGATATCCTTCATATAGTAATATCTAATCTCGATATGCTTCAACTTTTCATAGACCACGGGGTTCTATGACGAATTCATGCAACTTTGGTTGTCACACCAAATGCAAGTCACCTCTAGTCTGAGACCAAATAACACAGAAAACAGTTCTCTAAGCCACACTGCTACTGCACATGCTTCCAAATAATCAACTTCATCCATACTGAGTGCCACACATGACTGCTTCCTGCATATGGAAAAGCCTCTTACTCATTATTGTAGTACCAAGGTCCCTATGGAACTGACCTTCCAACTCCCTCTCAAGCACTGAATATCAACTGAATCTTCAACTTGCTAACTTCGTCACTTGTCCTCCAAAAAATGTTTCATCATTGTCTTCTTGTAGGTATTAATTACAAGTCAAATTCAGTCCAATAGTCTACAATTTCTGAATCCACACTGCTTCACGACTTGCTKCACATGTTGCCACATACTCGGCTTTAGCCATATTGAGCACCACACATGACTACTTCCTGCATCCGGYGGAGCCTCCTACTCCTTACTTTAGTACACATCTCCCTCTGGAAATGATTGTCTAACTCCTTCTAGAACTGAATGCCTGGCTCCCTCTCGAGCAATGATATCAACTGGATCTTCAACCTACTGACTTCATCACTTTTCCTCCAKAAAAATTCTCATCATCCTCTTCTTGTAGGTCTTACCTACAAGTCAAATTCATTCCAATATTCAGCAATTTYTGAAGCCACGTTGCTTCAAGTCCTGTTGCATATGCTGCCACATACTTTGTCTCATCCATACTCAGTGTTACACACAACTACTTCCTGCTACTCCATGAAACCATACTGGAGCCTAGACTGAATAAATATATCGAAGTACTCTTATGATCAGGAATACGGCTAGACCAATATGATTATGAATATCCATATCACCCAAAATCATGGTCTGTCACATACGTGAGACCATAATCCAATGTACCCTTAAGGTACCTCATCACATGTTTTTCTACAACCAAATGAACCTATCTGGGCTGCTCCATATATTGACTCAGGGTGTTCACAGCAAAAAATATATCTGGTCTTGTGTTCGTCAAGTTCATCAATGAACCCACCATCTCCCTATAGAAAGTAACATCCACAGTCTCTGAAGTTGTATCCTGCAACAACTTCAGATTTTATACCATAGGTGTAGCATTGTCTTGCAATTCAACATCCCGAACCTCTTCAGGATTTATATTTTATACTTCCCTTGATTTAGAAAGATCTCATCTCGTCTCTACCATACCTCGGGACCAGAAAAGTAATGTATCATCCCAAGATCTTTCATCTCAAACTTAGCAGCCAGTTTTTTTTTTTTTTTTACACTCTGAGATGAGATTTTCCACACCTATTAGAAATAGGTTATCCACATACAACAATAGTATTATCAGACCATCATCCACAACCTTAAAGTAAAGTTTAGGATCTTCATTATTGTTTGTAAATCCTAAGCTCGTCAAAAAATTGTCGATCCTGCCATACCATGCTCTGGATGCCTACTTTAATCCATGTAAATCCTTCTTCAATTTGCACACTGAGTGTCCCGCAGTTGTCACATAATCAACAAAGTTTTTGTGACTACAAGGACCATTCTTCTTGATCATGTTGCCATCTATGCCACAGGAAGAACTTTAGTCCTTCTGAATGTTGAAAGCCATGCACTTTGAGTCTTATGTCCTTAGAAGAATATGCCAGGGCCATTCCGGATTGGTCAAATTACCATGACCAATCCCAAGAGAATGTCATCCCGATGATGAAACATTAACACTTAAGAATAACTTCATAAATTAAATAAAATATCAACACTCCCTCTTAATGAGGAAGGTATTATATCTAGCACAGACTCTAACACTGTCACCATCCACACAAGCTCATGACCATTGAATGTCGGACACACGAATCTATACATCACATGAAATCTATAGTGACCTCACAACATGCATCCAGGGTCGATGGGTAACTCTCTAATAGCTACAACATGTCATTATGAGACTATGCAGTTTCCCACAGAAAACATCTAAAACCATCACTCCCTCTGAGGCTATATAGTCTTCGGAGTCATATGCTCCCTCTGCATGTGTTGACCTCCTCTTCTTCTTCAATACATGGATGTGCAAAACTCCATGTCTAGATAGTCTTGCTTCATGTTTCTTCCTGCGACTATCATTATGGCTCCTTCTCAGAGATATTACCTGTGACGTGCCCAGAACAAGAAACAACAACAACAAAAAAGAATCTCCTAGAGGAGATCAATTTATCTTGTGCACAACTATACAACTATATACAATGACCCTCAAAATGATACGTCTTCTACTAACACACATCCATCATATACTCAATGTCATATGGATAACCATGTTGATTTTCTAGTGTTAAATTAAACAAGCACAATTTTATGCAAGTGGTAATTACTTCCAACAATATTACTTTAGTAAACTCTAGAACATCACTAAGTAATTACACTCTGAAAATTTCAACTACTTAGAAACTTTTGTCTCTTCCTTAGATCACTTTCATATGAGAGACAAAAATATGTGTATTTATTGTTGTGTCTTTTTATAGTTGGAGAATACCTCCCGTAACTACCCAAATACTAATTTGGTTATAATCCATCCACATAGTATTTGACTTTGTTAAATTGTTCCTCCATAATTCATGCTATTCTTTGCATAAATATAGGTAGAAGTAAATATGCAGTACATTCCTCATATTTAGGTAATTAGTGATTTTTACTAGAAATTACTGCCCACCATAATTTATGGAATTCTTTCTATAGGAGTAAAAAGTAAATATGTTGTACATAGATATTGCAACAATCCCATAAATTTAACACTCTCAAGACTTTACTTGAGTCAAGCCTCATAAGAAATGATATTGTATATGAATGAATATATTATTACAATGATGAGTGTTCTATATATAAAGAACATATGGTTACCATGGTGACCATCTAGTTTATAAATATTGCTTAATAATTAATAATCATATTATTAATTATTAATCTAGTAGAATGTCTTTCTGATGTTGCTCAAACATCAACAATATTAGGGGGCAGAGAGAGGAAAACAAGGAGAGAGGGTGAGTGGGATAAAGAGAGAATTACAAAACAGAGATCAATTAATCTCAATAAGAATGAGGCCACAAAGGGCACATCACAAGTGAGACTACGCTCATACATTCAATATCTCATTAGATAACTTGCATACAAATGTATAGGTTAGAATAACCAATAACAACTTCCTAAATTTGTGGATCTGAAAACCATTCAATGCTTACAATAGTAATTGGTTTTAACAATTTCTTAATTATGGCATTTAGTCATTATTCTCCAACACTCCCCCTTAATGGAGAAATGGATTTAATACAATAAAAATGCATAACATGCCTGATCTTAGTTTCATCCATGCTTACAATATTACATAAAACATTTTTAATATTACATTCTAGTGCAACATACACTCTTCTCATTTTAACATTTTTTCTTTCTTCTACTCCATACCCTAAAACATGTAAATTTTATTTTGATCTTCAACTTTTTCTTCATCTTTACTTTGATCTTCTTTTCGTTAGAACATGGCTCCAAATTTTTCCTTTTCATTTTAAATCAATCTGACTCGCGGAAGTATGTACTGCATTTGCTTAATCTCTCCATAACAATGGTCATAAAACCAGTCTTCAATGCTATCATCAATTGCAATACTGCTTCTTCTCAACAGTAGTGTCATTCTAAAAGACTTTTCAGAACCGTTTTCAATCTCTGCAACTTAAGTGCAACATATCATGTGAACATCACCATGCATAGGCTTTGCAATCCATTCTTCAATAAATGCAAGTTCATCATTATAATAATTTTTATTTTCGTTACTTCCATGTTCTTCTTCTTGGAGAGCTTCATCTGCTTGATTTCCATTCCAATTCAGCAAATCATCAATCAATTTCTTCTCCTTCATAATCTATGACCATTTTTCAATAGACAAATTCTCTTCATCATACATTGCTCCCTTTCCCAAGCCTTGCAAATAATTTTCTCACACGTTGTAAGCTCTCCTTCTTTTAAACAAGCTCCTTCTATCTCTACACGAATACTGATCCGCACTGCTCCACATGCAGCGAAAAGTTACAAATCCACTCTCTCCATGGTTCCTCCACAACAGCTCCATGCAGACTCCTTCACACAGAGTCTCTTCACAGTAGCGATTCCAGCCTCAATACCGTGGCTACCTCCAAAACTATGACACTTCACGGGTGACTTTTGTTCCACAGAACACAGTGGACTGACTCTTCACAACCTCATTCTTCTCCTCAGTACGTGCACGCATGCAGATCAACGTTCTCTGCCTCCAAAACATCGGCTGCTTCTTCTTGGTCGATCCTTCTTGAGTTTGAACTGGCATAAACCCTCGATGGGATCCTTCAGTGAATTGAATGTGCTACTGAAGTTCAAAAAGCTTTCAATCTGGCCTCCTTTCTCACTCCTCGACCTCCTCTAGTCAAAATCAAGTCTTTGATATGCCATTCTGATCTGCGCCCTCTGCACAACTCTTCTCAGTTCACAGTGGACAACGGCACACAAAAACAAAAATCCTCCGACAGCTGACTACAACAGAGATAAATCAAGAGGGTATAAAAATATCTTCACATGAACAGAGGTCTCCTTCACCTTCTCAGGACTGTGCGTTCCAAACAATATTAAAACCCAAATGCCACGGGTTCGGCTTGAGTTAAAAAACCCTCATATATCGAGGCTCCTGGGAAAAGGCCTCACAAACAATCATATATTGAGGCTCCTTGGCAACTGGATAGATCTGATTGAGCTTCTCACTGACAGCGCCTATTGCACCAGTAAGCAACAACGCCATGGGACAACGATACCAAAAAAAAAAAAAAAAATCTGGACAGCGATACAATGATGTCCTCAGCTCTGTACGCAGCCACGCACCGTGACAATCACACCAGCAGTTATCACAACGCGAAGAGAAGCTATCCAGCGATTATTACAAACAGCTCCAGCACTAGAGGGAGATCTCACGCAGCTCCACTCAGAGGAAAATACGCAGCAGAGGGATAGTACTCAGGGACCCTCAACAACAAACGCTCCATGCAGGCAATTGGTCACCGCAGCACACTAATCGGTGCAATCACAGCAGTACGCAATATGCAGCAAACTCCAACCTTGGTTCCTCACGCCAGACAACACACGTATATCTGTGGAGAAATTCGTTCTCTTTTATCACGACAGAATCAGAGATTCTAATTGTCCATCCGTCCGCAGATATAAATATGAATGAAAAACTAGCATCAATCAACACACAACAGATGGCAAACTATGGTTGCGGCTTCAGAAAGAATGGGCATGCAACACACAACACACACTCAACGAACACAGCTCGCAGCAGCTTCTTCACACCGATTCTCTACACAAAACGACTCAACAACAACAGCGATCGACTCTCTCCTCAGCGCACAGATGTGATCTTCACCAAATCTTTATCACACAGCGAATAATCCCCTCAGCTCCGCTCTTAATTGCATATCAATATAAGTATAACAAACAACGGCAATATTAACAAAACAGACAGCGCCAATAGCAAGAACAGGTCACAACGAATCACAACAGGGGCAACCTCTGATACCAAATTACACCTCTGATACCAAATTACAAAACAGAGATCAATTAATCTCAATAAGAGTGAGGCCACAAAGGGCACATCACAAGTGATACTAAGTTCACACACTCAATATCTCAGATAACTCGCATACAAATATAACTCTCATACAAATATATAGGTTAGGATAACCTATAACAACTTCCTAAATCTGTGGATTTGGAAACCACTCAGAATTAACAATTTCCTAATTATGGCATTTCTCCATTATTCTCCAACAGAGAGAGGCAAGCGATGAGAGAGATGAAAAGTTGGGGGAGAAAGAGGGAGATAGAAGTCAAATAGAGAGAGGAATATAGAGGGAGACAGAGACTTATTTAGTGTAACAAGAACACGTGGTCCTAATAACAAGTGCATGTTTTAGGAAGTTTTAGGAACACACATGCATTTTAGGAATGCACAAGTGTTTTAGGAATGTTTGCAAGCTTTAGGAACACATGCACGTTCCTAGAGTGTGTGCACGTTCTTTTGAATTCAATTTTTTTGGGGTAGGACTGACAACTTTAGGATACGTGTATGCTGATTTCCTCGGATTTAGATTCTGGATGACAAACCCAGTGGTTCAGTCTGCAATTTTTTTAATACCTCTCCATTTTTTTGAATATCTCTACACAATTCAGTTGTTGACTAAACTATAGACATAGATAGAATCAACTATGCAGATTCCAAATAGATATTAGTTTTTTGTCATCCCATATATCAAATCCTAGAATACAAACCTACCTCTCTTATTTCTGCTGTAACCATTTCTAAAATGAGTTATATGTATCACCAGAGGAGACCGATATCTACAATCTAAAAAAATAATTTATTTTGATCATGTTAAGACTTCCAAGGATATATTGACTTTCATAAATTTAATAAATATTTAAAATTAATATTATAAATTTCCAAAAAATACAGAGCACTAGAAAACAAGTTCTCTACATTTTTACAAGTTTTTGGAATGAAATTCCATTGTTAAGTTACCTTTCAATTTCCTACTTTTTATCTTCTTACATGATAGTAAAATTCATTGTAAAAGTACCTTGAATAATCCCTCCAAGTTAACATATTGTTGTTTTTCCATGTTTGCATTGCCACTAACTTGTCATGAGATACCATCATTAGCTTGCACATACCTTGAGACAATTGGTCTCAAATCAAAAGGGTGGAGGACAACTTATGGTCTTCATTGTCAACCTGGACCCTATTGGTCCTTAGGCTAGATCATCCATATACTTGAGAGTTATATGGATCCCATTTGAAATCCATCTATGTGTGTGCTTTAGCAATTTTAATTGGGAGAGTTATATAAAGAGCAAAAGGGTTTATGAATGTTTTCCACCTTTGGGTTTTTCCATGTAAATTCTCACGTCCTCTCTCTTATTTTCTTTGATCTACTTTTATTTGCTTGATGTTTTTCATAGGATTTTAGATAGACTAGATCTTGTCTATGTGTTTCTGCATATGTACTTCATCTTTGAGAGATTAATAATGTTAAGACCTAATATGCAAGGTATTTTAAGAGAAAGCTCTTTTCATCTTCCATTTTTTTTAGTAACACAAATATTACATATTTCGCATAGTGTTTCAAGTTTTGTTCTCAAATAAGAACAAATTCTCATCATACCAATAATATAAAGGATAAAAAACACTTAATTTTGTAAAAAAAAACACTTTCTCTTATAATGCTTACCATAGAAAACATTAAGTCTAATTTAAGAAAACATTTTTAATATGACTGATCTCCATAATTTATTAACTCAAACAAATAAAAAGGAACAAGAAAAATTCACTTCCATATTATTTAATTATAAAAACTAGTTACAAGTCTAACTAATTAATTTATGTTTATAGGTTAGATTGACTAAAAAAAACTAGTTACAAGTCTAACTAATTAATTTGTGTTTATAAGTTAGATTGACTAAAAAACTAATTAGAAGCTTAACTAATTAATTTATGTTTATAGGTTAGATTGACTATAATTTAGATGAATGTTTGGATGAAAGGAAGTCATCTTCAACCTCATTATACATCAATTGTGTTCTTTAAATTTTGTAGAAGAAAAAAATTATATTAGATAAAAAAAATTTAAAATTTAAAAATATTTTTTTTTAAGATGTATAAAAATATAAAATTTAATTTTTAAAATATTTGTAATAAAAGTGAATTAAAGAAAAAAATGTTGTTAATAAAAGTGAATTTCATAACTTGTCAATTCATATTATTAAAAGAAAAATATTTATAATAAAACTTGTTAATTTATAAATAAAAATATTTATAATAAAAATAAATTCCATGACTAGTTAACTCATAAAAGCTTTAAATTGTAAGATCCAAATTATTTGATAATATATATAAATACTCATATAAAAGAAAAAAATGTTTTAAAATTTAACATCCAAATTATTTGATAAAGCTTTAAAATCCAAATTATTTGATAATATCTATGAATGTACAAATAAAAAAGTGCTTTAAAATTTAACATCCAAATTTTTGATAAAGCTTTTAAATTTAACATCCAAATTATTTTTCCGGATGGGCTTACACGTAGGTCAACATTGTCACTTGGTTTAGCATTGAACCATGGCTTAAATGTTGTAAGCTGCTCCCCATCTCTTCAGTATTAACGATGGGAGCAGGCCATTACAATAGAGCTACGGATGGGAGCAGGCCATTACACCAGAGCTACGGATGGGAGTAGGCCATTACAACAGAGCTACGGATGAAAGACTTCTCCCTCGCACGAAAGAGTCGGCACTGCAGACATTAAATATGGTCGAGTTAAAGAGGAGCCAAGTGCAGTTGTCCCACGAAAATATGAAAGCAAGGAGGTCTGGACACAGCTGGTTCATTCTTGCTCTGAACCTCCCTACCGACAGTAAGCTCTGGTGTGTTTGTATCTGTATTCTGTCGAATCTAGGGGTGTCTTCTATTCACTCCTCCACAATGCCAAGGGAGTGAGGAAAGCTTCGCCGCGGTTCGACTTGGCACACCCACGCTGCTCATCGATAGAGAAGGCAGCATATGGATCGAGCACTCTCGCTGGCAAACTCTATCCTTCGGTAAAGAGCGAGAGTCGCCCGTCTTGCACTCCATGCCACCGAAATTGAGTCTGCAATGGAGAATAGAGCTCAGACCCCACTGGCTCTGGACAATTGGCAGCCCATAGACACTAAGCGAGTAGAAATTCCTGCAATTGAGCCTGAAACACAAGTTGGAAGTAGCTTGAGGGAAAAGCTCGAAGAAGATCTCCCAACTGAAGAAGATGACATCGCGAATGCCCTGAAGCCTCAAGCAACAGACACGAAAAGGGGGAGGCTCTGTGAGGACATCCCAACTTGCTATGTCGAGGAGGTGCCATACAAGGACGAGGTCTTGAAAAGGACATGTGCGGTAATGGTGCACCACACAGACATCATCGCCATGGGCAAGAATGAGGCCAGAGCCGAAGCCAAGAAAGGAACCTCAGGCGAGGCAGCAACAAACGAAATGCATGCTCCACTCCTTCGTGCAGCACACATGGATCTAGTGTTTGAACTCCAAGGCCAAATGGCAGACCAGGAGCACAGAGCCCTCCTCATGGGACAACGCTTGGACCTGCTCCTGGACGCTTACGCCAACGCTCCAGCAAAACGAAAATGCCCAACGTGCGCACAACCGTTTGTCATTCAGGCCAAATCCGCGTGTCAGGAGGACGATGGCGACAAGTCACCGGGTATTTGAGCTTGTCTTTTTTAGTCTGGTTTTCAATCTTGTTGTTCAGAGTTAAGACGATCTATTGCCATCTGTCCTGGTTTCCTTAGGGCAGGATAGATGGCGAAACAGTGTTTTGGCTTATCTTCCTAGACATGCTACACGTGCCCCAAACTGTGTTGGTAAAATGGCAGCACATTTGGTGGCAACAGTAAAGATATATCTATTTGTATTTTTGTCAACTTAATATATCAGGTAACACCCCTTTTTACTTAAAAAAAAAAAAATCCAAATTATTTGATAATATATATAAATGTTCCAATGTAGCACATTAACTTAAATTTATAGTTTGAATAAACTAAAATTTATTTTAATTAAAAATAATTATTTTTAATATTATTATTTATAAATGTGAGTTTATTATGTTTTAGATTTTATAAATAGTACGCCGGGTATCTTCGTCACCACGTCGTGAACATTCACGACACGCAGGATCCTGAGGCCCAGCTCCTCGCACCGATCCCTGAAGGCGGTGTTTCCCACCCGGGGGCCTGCAAATGAATAGACAGTGATGGGTATTCTTGATCCATGCATCTTTAGAGAAGGCTAGAACAACTGTTGAGCACTTGCGAATCTCTGTATTATTCAACTATGAAAATACATCAACTCAATATTTGAGTACAGGGTTGAAATTTGAGTGAAAAATTGTTCATGATGGAAATACATCGATGCAATATTGGGTACTGTGTTGAAATTTGAATGTTAACTTGTCTATTATGGACTAAGACTCTGGCTTGTACGTGAGTACTTACACTGCAATAGACAGTCATATTTGGTGCAACCTTCAAACGGTTCAGACTTCAGTTGAAACTTAGCTGGCAAGCAACAATGCATAAAAAGTGTGCATTTCTTAGCTGGCAAGCAACAATGCATAAAAAGTGTGATTTTTTTTTTTTAATTTTTCATTGACTGTGGTGACTTCTCTTCCACCAAAGCCGCCAAAATTGGTGAGGAAAAGCAGGCAGCATTGGCATTCAACATTTTGTTGAGAGGTGCTTGTCCATTTCTAAGTATATTAGATTTAAAATGTTATTTTTATACATTTTAAATTTTAAAAATTTATATATTTAAAAAAATGTTATTATATAATTGCATTGTTTTTCAATTGTTTTTCAATTATTATAGAGCAATATTTTCAAAAAACCTAAGCCCTAATTCTCCACAAAATTCATATAATAAAATTAATCATATTTAAATGAATTTAAAAACCAAATTGAGAAGCTTACAAACATAAGAGCCATCTTATATTTTATTAGCCACTTCACTTTATACCATTGCTGTTTTCATTGACCATGCTAGTGGTCAATTATGTGATATGTATGAATAGAGGGATAACTACTCAAAGTGGTTAAGAGGTCAAAAATTAAATATAAGAAAAAAAGAGTATTATTCACTTGTTTATTGAACCCAGAAATTAATGAGAGAAAGAAGTGTCTTTGCAATTATTGAAAATTGGATAGATTGAAAATTGGATAGATTGATGGTTTATGTTATTTCATAAACCTCCCTACAATAATATAGTGGTTTCCTTGTATTATTTTTTTAATTATGGGTCAAGTTCATCTTGGGTCTCCATGTAAATTATTTTGACATCGGAGAATTCTAGGGGGTTGGTATTGGCTCTACTCAAGATCGAACAACTATTAATAACTCATTGAGAGGTTTTTCTACTCCTAGGAAATTACATACACCCCCCACCCCTGAACCACCTCAGCTTGGAGATAGGATTTAGACCACTAGTACTCGTCCCTAACACAAAATGTTGTTCAACATAACGTATTTTTGGTAGCTAAAAAACCATGATAAAAATGAAACTATAGTAGATTAAATGGTTTTTGAAAAATGCATTGACAAGCTGGTAAAATGGGAAAAGAAACTATATTCCTTACAAATTTGTGAAGTGAGAAGAAAAGAGAACTCTCACAGGCTACAAAATCAATTATTTTCTTTAATATGTTTGTTCCAAGTCCAGGTAAAATTAAAGGAAATTCGGAGAAGAAAATGGAATAAAGTGGTATGACTTTGCAGAAGATGAAAATATTCAATATTATACAAGAAAACAAGGAAGGTGGATAAGAAAAGCGATAATAGAAATACTTTCTTACAATTCAAATTGGGATCAGATATTTCTACAGTTTAAATCTATTTCTAATGAGTCACCAGACAAAAGAAAATGTTTAAATTCATTTCAGGATATGGATGATATGCATTTCATAAGGTACAATGGTAAAAAAAATTGTCAAGATCATACATAATGTATACATGGAACAACACCAACAAAAAGAAGATGGTAAAGGATGCATAAAGAAATTTGATATTTTCAATATAAGTGTTGCAGATATAAAGAGAGGCATACATTATGAGGCATGGTATGAAGTAGAATGTGGTCAATTTACTACAGAAATGACCAGAGTTGCAATGATGGCAATACAAAATTTGTATGTGGAAGAAAATCAACAGTGCAACAAAGCAAGTGAACAACAAACAAACAAGGTATGGAATCTAGGAGGAAGAGAAGATACATCGGATGCACTTATGAGAACTGACAACCTAGGCACAACAGAAACAATAAAGGAGCTATTATAGCATGACAAAAGTTGCAAGACTTGTGGCTAGAAGTCCATGAAAACTTTAAACCCTGGGAGTCTCATGTAGAAGCATTTCACTAGTCAAGTTTATGATTGACCTCATGGGTCAAAAGGTTTACTAGAGGAAGTTGGTTTACTAAAATTTTTCATTTTAATTGTAATATTTTTCATTTTTCTTATAATATCTATAAAACGTATCTCCATGGTTAGGAATTTTTATATTTCCTGATATCCGATATTGAGGTTCCATATATATATATATATATATATATATATATTGGTGAAAGAGTTAAGTGGTTCAAGGTTCTAGCTGAGGGTTCCATATCGACTCTTTACAAATCGTGAACTTCTATTTAGAATATCATATATTCCAATAGTTGTTATATACTTGGCAACAAGGTTCCACTTTGGAAGCCAATACTCCTATCACGAACTTCCATTAAGGCATGGCGAGTTATGGTGCATTGATTTGTTGGAAGATCGACAGAGAGGATCTGATCGAGACTATAAAGATTGAAGGTGGGAATTTAATCCAGAGTACAAAGAATCAACAATGATAGATTGACGGCTAGGATCGATCGGAGGAAATAAAGGGTAAATATGGACAACGGATATGCATTTTGGGCATTGAGCTAGCGTAGTCGATATCCAGATGGGACCCCCAAAAAAGTGAAACCATGGTTTTTAGTAAGGACACGTGTTAATATTTGATGATTTCGAGACCCTCCTATGGTGGTTTATAAAAACTACTTCGGAGCCCCCCCGAGAAATAAATCCCTTAGTTTTCAACACTTGGTATTATGAGTTTTGTTTGGTTTAAGCATCTGGTTAAGGTTAAAGAATGAATTAGCACTTGGGGCTGCAAAACGGGTATTAATATATCCATTATCGTGGTTCCACAACAAAGTTCCATATCTGGCCTCCGAAATATTTGGAACTTGACAGTTTGTACAAGATTTGAAAGTACACAAAGATGTATGGACTTGGATCGATTTCATCATCCACTTAAAAGGATAAGTTTGATTCATTTCTGGCATTATATAGATTTCTTTAATACTTGGAGGAGTGAGCGATATGACTGGCGGGATGCTCTATGAGTAGATTATATTGGTTGTGGATTTTGGGAAGTGTCTAGAAACCATTATTTTTACAATTAAGGGGAGTTCATCAAGAGGTTGAATGAACCATGTACGTGACTGTTAGGTACCCATGCATTATGGTGGATAGTTGCATCTTTATTTGGACTTTGATAGTTTGATGATGCATGATCAAGGTACTAAGGGAAAGTACCGGGCTGGAATCGATATATACTTTGTTTATCAAAAGGTGATTCAATTTAAAGGACTTAGTGATGATGAAGACCTGACCTAATGAAGGTAAAAACAAATAGTCGTTAAGGGGGAATGTTGGAATATGTATATTTTAAAGCACATCTCAACATAAACAATAACAATGTGCTAATATGGTCACTTCAAAAGTATTAACATTGTTTGAATATGGATGAAGAGAACGTTGTCTCATTGTGCACATTCACTAGAATTTTTGTTGAGATACATCATAGTAAGGATTTTTTTTAGCTATAATCCAATGGAAAATTTTAAATAGACTCAAATATTAGGTTATGAGAACATGGCATTCTCATGTATGGAAGAAATTTAAATACACAACATTTAACATTTAGGTGTAGAATATGTTAACTTAGAGGATATCTACAAGCAACTTATCCTCATGGTAGTGTACATCCTCCTAAAAAAAGGACCAAATCAAAAACAAAAGGTGCAATTTTTTTGGATAATGAGGATGATCACAATAAAGCCACTCACAAATAACAAGTACTAATTGGGGAATCCAACCCTTTTTTTTAGGGATAGATACATAGAAAAAATGTATGAAGTTTCTCTAAGCTTCTCTAGGTAAAAACAAGAGATCACACAACTCCACTCCTTTAAGCCAATGGCAAAATATAGAAAAAAGAATAAAAAAAAAGGAAGGATTGACAATTATTTTTTAAAGAACCACAAATAACATATACATTAATTGTGTAATTTTATTTTCATAAGTACACACTTCACTTGTGATTTTGTAAAAGTTGTATGCAAATGTGTTTTTTTTAATTACTATATTTATGTAAATATATTTTTTTAAATTACTATTTAAATGTTAATGTAAATGTGTTTTTTTTAATTACTATTTAATCACATGAAAAAGTGCTTAAAAATGTGATAGAGTGAAATAAAAGTTGCCTTTTACTTTCATTGAAAAGAAAGAATATAGAACTATTTGAAGTTAACTATATTGTAATTAAATTTATAATCTGCAACAACAAATAAAATTTATAATCTGCAACAACAAATAAAATTAAATTAAATTAAATGTACATGTTAATAATGACTACTGTTGGAAATCATTTACATCATTTAAAAGTAATAATTGTAATTCAATCTTCAATCTCCAAACAACGAAGTAAATGCACCCCATGAATGAACTTGCAGGAAGGATGAGCGAAGTGAACAGTCTACAATTTGTAGTTTAGCTATTCCACAAACTCTGAAACGCACTTATAATTCTATACAACTGATGCATATAAAGCAATTATGAACGACAGGACTCTTTTCTCTCAAACAACATTTCCTCATCTTCATCGACGACAGGACGAGGTGATTTTGGACTAAGTTCATCGGTCAGCAGATACTAACAAGACAGGCGCGTAAACTGTGAACACACGCTACAGCATGTAACGCGTGCTAAGAGGAAAGTGATAATCACTATCCTCGCATAAACTGTGAACACACGCTACAGCACGTAACGCGTGCTAAGAGGAAAGGGATAATCACTATCCTCGCATAAACTGTGAACACACGCTACAGCAAGTAACGCGTGCTAAGATGAAAGTTATAATCACTATCCTCGCATAAACTGTGAACACACGCTACAGCACGTAACGCGTGCTAAGAGGAAAGTGATAATCACTATCCTCATTCGTACCAGAGACGTGCACAATAACTATCCTCATTCGTACCGGAGACGTGCACAATAACTATCCTCATTCCAGTTCTACAAACTCTAAAACTCACTTACAATTTCATACATCCCTGTGCATTGAAAGCAATTAGGTCATTTTGGACTTCGTTTTCATGTAAGATTAAGTAGACTAAGTTTGATAGAAAATAATGTTTTGTATAATTTAATAATTTAGTAGCTTTTCAGCACATTGAATTCATTTATTTAAAAATGTAATTTAAAAAACAGAAAATTATGATTTCCTCCAAATTTATATCTCCCTATTCCAAGAAAAAAAACAAAAAATATAGAATTTTTAGACAAGATCTTTTTATTTTTTTATTTATATGATGGATGGCTTTCATGGTAACCACTAAATTGTTGTTCTTTCTATTATTATTAAGTTTGAATTTAATATCGAGTGGTAGATCCAATTAAATCATAATGTGTAAAAAGTGAGTAATCAATTGCAAAGTATTCATGCCTATGAACTCTGAACATTCTATGTTTATATATATATATATATATATTAGTTATATATATATATATATATATTAGTTATGTTTAAAATTTGGTTGGTTGTTGAAATTGTAGATTTCAATTGTTGAAATTACATAATTCAAATACTTTAAAAAAAAATTTAAGGTGAATATATTTATACATTTAACATTACAATTTAAATAATGAAAAATTATTATTTCACTCACAATTACATAACCTAAATCCAATTTAAAATTACAATTCAAACAATGAAAAATGGTTTTTTCACTAACCATTACATAGCTTAATATCATGTTCTTATCTTATGATTTCTTCGATAATTTTATTTGGTTACAATACTATAGATTGGCTTAATATCATGTTCTTATCTTATGATTTCTTCGATAAGTTTGCAATACTATAGGTTGATATACATTGTTAGCTTTAGTAATCTGAAATGTGTATAGAATAGTTTCTAAGTAGAATACGTATTTATGAGTGATAAATACACTGAGTATTTACTAGTGTGTTTGTTAATCTAGTATTTCAAATGAAAGTCTAATCATTTTTGTATATTGTTTTCTAATTTTTCTTTATTTGTAAATGTGTGAATACTTTTTCTCAAAGAATACAGTTTCTTGGTAATTGTGTAATCATTTTTTATATTGTTTTCTAATTTTTCTTTATTTGTAAATGTGTGAATACTTTTTCTCAAAGAATACAGTTTCTTGGTAATTGTTAGTTATTAGACTTATTTTTATCATACACGATGTGGTTTGAAGCATAAGTTTTGTTCTATTTATTTAAGGATCTGATAAGAATTAGATTTTGAATGATTGATTTCATGTTGTTTTAATTTTCAAAGTAAAAAAATCATTTTTTGTTAAGCTTTAAAATGTCTTATCATTTTTTAAACTATTTTCAATTAAAGAGAGGCATATCCTTGGATTCTTCTCTCTAGTAATCCTAGAGTGAGAAGGTGTAAAATATCTTTATAGGATGCCTTGGAATTAATCCCCATAAGAAGGAATAACTTAAGGAACAATAGGTTGATAGCCACATCTTCTTTGACCTCAAATCTATTTGTCAATACACCATTGCCTTTCTTGGCAATGTTAGATCTCCCAAATTTATCATGATTGACCAATGACCCCATTCA
This sequence comes from Picea mariana, assembly GCA_032191745.1. Taxonomy (NCBI): domain Eukaryota; kingdom Viridiplantae; phylum Streptophyta; class Pinopsida; order Pinales; family Pinaceae; genus Picea; species Picea mariana. The sequence continues at coordinate 260,282 of JASDQU010013324.1, forward strand.
ACACCAAACCTTGGGGCCAACAATTCCCACAAAATTTCCATATGATATTCTAAAATTTGATGGTAAACCTGGAAAAGATCCTAATATGCATGCCATTTAGAACCACTTGTGGTGTTCCTCGCAATCCCTAGTGGATGATAGTATATGATTGAGGATTTTCTAAAGAACCTTGATTAGTAGCACAACCAAATGATACATTGAGTTACTTAGTTCCACCTATCATAATTTTCCATTTTTAGCCATGTCTTTTCTAAAACAGTTCCAATTGCCAATTCAATATTAGACACGAACTAAAATTTTAATGTCACTGCGTGAGAACACTGTCATGCACATTTTAGATAATATTCATGAATGGAGATGGTGGTGAAGGATCATTTGAGCTAAGATAATTCATGGATGATTTTAGGGGCTAAATTTCGTTCATGGGCTAATTTTTCATGGTTTTTTCAAAAATGAGTTTCGCTATTTTAAAAATGATTCACCCAAATTCTATAGGATAAAATTATTTTACTTTAAAAATCACCAAAATTTTATAAAAACTATATAAAATCCTTAAAAATTTGAATATTTTTACAAAATTATCGCCAAACATTTATAGTTGGCATATGAAGGATTAGTAAGATTCGCCAACGTTTCTACATTTTAAAATAAATTTTCATCCTTAAAATCATCCCTAAGATTCTCGAGGATGCGACATGGGAGCATGAGGATGCTATGTGTCAGGATGCTAAATTGAAGCTTTTAAGTGACCTGAAACACTAAATTGTCAAACCAGGGTTGGTAAACTTTGAGCTGA
>JASDQU010013325.1:61603-82294 GCA_032191745.1 Picea mariana
CTGTGTTTTGTTTCCGCATTTGTTTTATTTTATTGCTCCGCGGTCCTGTTTTTCTAACACGATGATCAACGATTGTCCTTATTTATGTGATATTTTGTCTTTCATATTTCACCGATGCCGATGATACATCGGTGATTTTTTTTTTAAAGAACTCTTTTCGCAGACTAGAATCAATGTTGGTACGCATCTTTTTTATAAAACAAATTTTAAGTTGTGTGTACTTAGTCTAATTCCATGTTTACTTAGAGAAAAATTTCAATCTATTCATCAAACTTCAAGTCAAACCGAATGTGATCAATGATAAAATACAACAACAGAAAAATCCATTGATCTCTACAAAACTGACTTCATTCAGAAATGACAAAGTGGTACCCAAAAGAAAAAATTCACAAATAATTTTATGGTGTGTTGAGTGCTAAACAGAATCCAATATCAAAATCAATCTAAAGATATCTGTATACAGTGAACTACATTACAATCCCCCATGAACACTGAATTCATATAGGTACTGGTCCAATGAAAGACAAAAAAAGAATAGGAATGTTGCTACTGTAAGATGGATTTCTTCTACACTATCCGTCGAAGGTGTAAGTCTACATCATGTGAATAGAGGATTTGAGTTCGAACATAATGAGACTTTGTTTTATTACTAGTCATTAAGGTATACTGTTAACAAACGGGATACAATATACCGATAATGAAGGTAGGCATCAAGGCATTGAGTACATTCTTACAAGTGTTAATAAGGGTGTTGAGGTCAAACACTTGAAGAATCCATTGATCAAGAGACATTTATGTATTCCCAACTATCGATGGTAGGAGAACCTACCACTGATGACTCCAATCCTCTAGGTAATCATAGGACTCTAGGTCTCATTTCCAGAATAGGTGAGCTGAAGTCGATGGGAGGAGACCCATTGAAAGGAGAGCATTAGGGAATCTCTCATCAGTCAGCACAAGGTACAAAGCAATAGATTGATGATTAGGAGGATCTGGGATGAATAAGATATTACAAACCAATGACCCTGTGCATCTCTCGTATGCACCAGATGCAAGTGGTGCACGAAAGAGACCCTCTGAATAGCAACCAATAAGAAAACTTACCAAAAAAGGAAAGGAAACCACCAATAAGGCTAATGGAATCCAAGAAACTAAATGAATCCCAATGTGTGAATAGATTTCTTTCCATCGAACACAAGGGAAACCCCCCAGTCAGCGACCAATGAGGAGATGTCAACTATTGGGTTCAATTTTACCTACCCATAATGAAATTAGGACCAGGGTGCATGGTTTTTATCGGACAAATCAGTAAGTGCAGACACAAACTAATCTCCCTAACTTCAACAGGAAGCTAGAACAAAATAGGGCAAAATACAAACTTCAACTTAGAGTTCATTGTCATATAAACTAGTTTAGAGAGGGAAAAATGACATACCTTTTAAATGGCATTTTGATCCTTGCTAGTGTCATCCTTGTCACTCCATATTTGGAGTTGTGGGATGGTGAACCTATTTAATAAGCACAAACCGACAAAGAGAGAGAACAACAATATATATATTCCAATGAATTCTATGTATAAGATCAAGGAGTTATACAATAAAAATAAAGATAGCTTTATAGGGAAGAAATGTATTGCTACATTATATTAAATGAAAGTGTATACTACAACACATGCCTTGATGTTGCAAGGTCCCTTCCAATGTCTCTTTGCTTCAACACACACACCTTTTCTCCAATTCCTTTGATGAAGAAGATCCACAATCTCACTTAGAGAGCTAAAGCAAAGCTATCTCCAATATTATCTATAACATAATTCTTCATGAATAAGCAAGCCTTAGCCTTTTCCATAGGAGATCCCTCTTTATATAGGGTGAAAGAGGGATGGATGAGGATATTAGGATGATCCCACTAAATCAGAGAAGCAAGTAAGATACAAACCGATCAGAGGCCACCTCATCTTCTAGAATATTCCCTTCTAGAACCTTCGTGAATTTCATTTCTCCTCTTGTTTAAGCATCGTCACACCCTATGCATAGGCATCCTATGACGACGCTGCAGTCTAGCTTTGGTGCAGCATGCGACGGTCAAGAATCATCACACCCCAAGCATAGAGCAGGGTGTGACAATCTCCTTTGACATAGTTTTTAAGGAAGAAAAGCTAATCCACTTTTCTCATGGAGAAAGTCTCTTTTAGTGTTTTCAGGGAACATGGAAGTGAGTCATGCACATATCGTCATTTGATCACTGGGGTGACCAAAATAATGTGTAATAGAATGCCCCATAAATTATGAATTTGGAACTTGTGACAGATGAAATACTTTGTAGAATGTGTGTGTCAAAAACAAGGAGCACATCGGTCAAGAACCTGCAAACAATCAAGCATCTGCATAATAATATACCATCATCTGAGCTAGGCATTCCCATACTCAGACTACAAGTGAATCTAATCATAAGTTTCAAGTGATTCATGGCCACTAAAAATACACTATGGATCCATGTCATTATGATTCAACATAGCCACGAGAAATATATTGTGGATCTATGCTCTTAAAGAATTCAAATTAGGACATAGCCATGAGACATACACAATGGATCTATGTGTCAGTAAAAACTCTTGAATACTCCGTTGAAACCTGGACCGATATGGTGAGATCCAGGGTCTTCATTTCCATCATCCTGAAGTATGAATCTATTCATGTGATTACAGGTGTCAAAGTCGAACATGGTAGAAACCACTTGGTTACCGTCATTAATGAAAATCGTTAACAAGTGTGAGGGAAATCACCATTGATGTCAATGACTCCCAAGGTACTCTAGTACAATCCAATGAATGTGAATGAATGAGTTTAAGTCAAACACTCAATGGAATATTCCAATCAGAGGCCAATAATGTGAACCCATTGTTTAAAGTGAAGAGACTTGTCATTGAGGCATGCAAGATCCAAGGTACTAAATGATTTCTAAGTTTTGTTCCCGGATAATGAGTTGAAGTCAACAAGAAAAGAATATTCATAGGAGGGCCTTAATGTATGCCCCATAAATGACATGAAATATGTAACAAATATGAAGTAGATCGGAGTATGAAGTGATTTGGAACTGACTCGGGGAAGGCCGACATGGTAGAAAATTTAGAACTACAGATGGTCGACTCAATAGAAGGCTTGTTTAGGTTGGACTTCTCTTAAACATATGAACGACACAAAAATTGTCTTGGTAGAATTGAATCAAGGAGGACCCAACATATGGACTTGTGAATGTTCAAATGAGAGACAAATGTATTTCCCAACCCAGATATAGTGATGAAGGGGAGTGTTATGTTCAAGAGACACTTACTGCCACTAACAAAAATATAAATACACATTTCTTTCCCAATTTTCCCCCACCATTTCCGGTGAGTACCTCTTTATTTTTACGCAAGATTGAGGAGGATAACACATGCTTGTAATGTAAGTTCATCCTTCGGATGAATCCCTTGGAGTATTTTTAACGAACCCTAGGAAGGAGTGGTTCGGTCCCATATGGGCCTTTCTATGCTTGTTTTACGAATCCAAAGAAAGAAAACTCTAGGGTTTTTCATGTTTAGATATTCTGAAAAACAGTTAAAGAAAACTCCAAAATGTCATTTTTCGTAAGCTAGTCTGACAAGACCAAAAAAGAGATAATCTACTGCTCATCAAACACTTTCTTAAAATACTTTTACGAGCATGAAAAGAACAAGGTCACTCGGCTATATTTTCATGTTTAGGGAGCTTGAAAAGACCTTAAAGGATACTCCATAGGGTTCGTTTTTAGTATTACCAATGCAAGTTTGAAAAAGCGATAAAAGGTTACTTGATTGCATTCTCATGGTTTCATGAGCGTGAGAAAGAATTAAGACTTTGCTCAGAGTTTTTCCTAAAAAAACCTAAAAGTATATGTACATAAGAAAAACAAACAAAAACAACCAAAAATGGAGTATCTATGTCAAACGTCCCATCCTTAGATCTTTCAATCTGTAATAGAAACACTTTGCAAAGTTCATTAGACTTAGGGCATAGGTAAAATATTCAAAAAATAATTTAATTTGCAATAAAAAATTGTAAAAGGTAATAAAATAGGTCAAAATAACCCATTTACCATTACATTTTGCAATTTCACCCAAATAGTGCCCAAAACCCTCATTTTCTTCCAAATTTCAAGTGTCGATTCCAGAGCTCCGGGTGGACCATTTCGTGAATCGTTTTCATCAAAAAGGTAATCTCTTGCCCCTTTCTCTTTTCATGGTTTAAATTTTCATTTTAAATGGTTTATTGTTTAGTTAAGGTCGATTTTTTTGAGTTTATTGCGCTTTAAGATCGTCACAGGCTCACGTTATCGTGAAATGTGACGATCCCAAATCGTCATAGGGGACACATAGCCAAGGTGCGACAACGTCTCTCTGTGTAAAATAAATCCCCTGCGACGACCGCAAATCAATTTTTGAAAAGAGAAGATGAGTTAGGAAAACTTCCAAGTTTTGATTTTTGATGAATCTAATCATTCTTTGATGTTGTTTGGAAGGTTTTCCTTAGTCAAAATGCTTGAGTGGAGGGAATGTGAGCATGACTAAGAAGACTACTTTTTTGAGAATGAACCAGGCACTAACATGCACTCCGAGAGTGTGGTTTACTCAAATTCTTCAAGGTTCAGGGCATGAGAGCCCAACTGAGGCTATTGGAGTATCTAGTCCACATGTGGGATATCAATGAACAAGCCTTTCATGTGGGTGTGCATACACTCACCTTGGATATAGATAACATTTACTTTCTAACGGGGTTATCTCACCAAGGCTCTCAGGTATCACTCTCAGGAAGAAGGGGTGGAGGAGAACCCATGGATTATTACGTTGCACACCACTGCGTGCCAGGTAGAGAAAATCATAGTGGCAAGGTTTCCATTAGGGATGTTTAAGATTTACCATTGAGAACTATCCTTTATACTATCACCTGGATCGCAGGGAGTGTGACTCCCCACATGGATTTACAAAGCCACTTCCAGTACGCTATAGAGTGTATGGAGCCTCGGGTCTTCAATTGGTGCGAGGGTCTCTTGAAGAACATGAAGAATCAACTGACAAAGTGTCAGAATGGTCGGTCAAAATAGTTTGGATATGGATCCATTTTAGTATCCTTATTCCTGGAGAGGGTCTCCATATTACGTCTACAGGTGGAGTACCCACTCCACAATATCCACGGATGAAAAGATGGGTGGATTTGATGGCTCGTCATGGTGGCGTGTCTATCGTAAAATATGACGAATCTTTCTTCTAGTTGTTGAGAGATCAACTAATCATGGTGGAGGACTATGCTCACATTGGGACAGACTTTTGTGGGGATCATGACTTGGCTCTACCTAAAGGATCTCAATGGGGAGACATGGGTAAGAAGAAATTTTTTCATTATATGAAGTTTTGGTATTTTAATTATAAAATGTTTTTGTCATTTATCCGAGACTAATCAAGTGCTCTCAATAATGCAGATGTGGCGTGTTATCGTCCTCTAGAATCATATCCCATTCAAATGCGAGGAGAGATAAGCGTTGTGGTGGGTCGAGGAGTGGTTTTTGAAGATCTCTAAGAGATCAAACATAACCTAGAGGGATTAACCGTGAACATCCCTGATATCACGGTGGTCAAACTAACTCAGCACTACCAATGCCACACAGTGGGCATATCAACATATATTGGTCGTCTTCTCTATATAGTGGCACGGTCATTCATTTGTTACAACAATCAAGATCCATGATGCTTATGTATATGAAGCCATGAGCTTCACTATTTTGACATTTTGGTCTTAGGACAAACACATTTTGTAACTTTTGACATATTAATATAAAGTTCCTACCAACTTACTTGTATTTTTAAATCTGTGTTTGGATTTATAAATGGTGCAAATGTCTGTCCAAAACATAATTAGCTAAAGCATTTGTCAATGTGTTTAGACATCAAGGAATATGTTGATACTCAATATAATCAAAATGTCTTTCCAAGAGGCGAATTCTCAAGTATACCCGTAACAATGTAGGACTTCAGATGGAATAAATGTTACTCAGTTGTAGCACTACTAACTGTGAATCAAGTCATGCAATAAGATGACGGATGCCAAATGAAATGGTGTCAGTTAATAACTCGATAAATACACTGTATTCCACAATATTATTAGTTGCACGACCAAGGAAAACACCGTGTAGACTGATCAACTCATCCGTAGGTGAATAGATTTCCCATGCAACAGACGTTAGGTTTTGAGTAATGCGACTAGCACCATGAGAAAAGCCTATATAGGGTAGCGAATACACCGACATCTAGAAACCAAGAAAAATGCAAGGTAAGCAATTGAAAGGCGGAACAAAAATGAAAAAAACACACTAGAGTATGATATACTAAAAATACAAAAAACTCATGCAAAAATAGTTTAAGCATATTACTTCTTCAAGTAAATCCCATTTATGGGTTCACTCAAAGGAATTCCATCATAATCTACCAGCTCATAAGCCCCTTTCTTCAATACTCGTTTAACGATATAAGGGCTACGCCACATGGGCTCGAATTTCTCGGCCCCTAATAAGTCACGATCTTGTTCATAAAGGAGAACCAAATCACCCTCAGAAAAAACATGTGGTTTGACATGCTTGTCGTATTGAGCTTTGACACTTTTCTTGTGAGTTTCAATGACTAAGGCAACATCACAGTGAGTCTCATCTAATTGCATCAAATACAAGAAATGTTCTTGTTCAGCTCAGGTGTTAGGGATAAGTTTGACAACTAGTTTCAAAGATGGGATTTAACATTCAATCGAAAGAATAACTTCGATACCATATACTAACTGGAAAGGTGTGAACCCTGTGGAAGATTTAACAGATGTCCTATAGGCCCATAATGCCGAGAAGAGCATCATGTGCCAGCTTGAATTGTGAATTCCTACCATCCGTCAAAGCATAGTAGTGAGAACTTTGTTGATTGCTTCAACCTGGCCATTAGCATGTCGATAGTAAGGTGTTGATTTTTCATGTCGAAGACCCAACTTCTCGGTAAGTTCAGACATCATGAAATTGAAAAAATGACTACCATGGTCAGTGACAATGGCTTGAGGGACACCAAATATAGTAATTATATGATTGAATATGAACAATATTGTAGTTTTCACGGTATTATCAAATGTAAGCATCACCTCGGCCCATTTAGTGAAATAATCCATGGCTACGATAATGTATCCATGCCCCTCGGCCGAGTGAGGGTTACATGTCATGAATTCAATGCCTCATTTAGTGAATGGACCAATGGAAACTACAGGGTAAAGAGGAGCAAGATGAGATCAAATCTTATTTTTATACGTTTGACAAGCGTGGAATTTCTAAATGACAGTAATGCAATCCTTAAACAACGAAGTCCAGAAGTAACCAGCTCATAAGATATTTTGGGTAGTGGCATACCCAGACATATGACCGCCACATGCTCCAAAATGATAATCATTTAAAGCTTTCTCAGCTTCATCATAGATTATACATCGTCAAAAAATGGAATCAATACCACGACAGTAAAGGGTATCACCAAGGATAATGTATTGACGGGCTTGATACCTAATACGACGACGATATACACTAGAAATATCAGGCCAGAAAGTTTGGGTTTGGAGATAAATGATAATGTCTCCATACCATATGTCATCAGAACTGATCAGAAAGAGAGACTCGTCAAGAAAGGAATCCTCTGCCACATTTTCTATCTCATTAGAGGAAAGGTCACATATCAACTCAGCAAAAACCAAATATTTTTTTGACTTGGCTCATTCAAACAACTAGAGAATCACTATCCATTTGGAGTATTTCCCCCCCAACAAATGTCAAGTAAGGATGTGTTGCATAGGTTTTCAATCGGAAATGATTGTGGTTTTGTGCAATAAGATATAATGATGAAAACGTTGAACAACTTGAACAACTGTCAAGGCCAGTTTCTCCACATGCATATATTTGATTTTGGTGGTCGTGAGACTCCGAATCAAATCATAGATAACATGTTCATCGTGTGAAACATCCTATTGGACTAAAACCATAGCTATGGTAGAGTCTGAAGTAGCTAAGTATAAGAAATAATCTCGACTATAATCGGGAGGAAATAAGAGTGGTGTATGGGTTATGGCAAGTTTTAAAGCTTCAAAGTATTTGTTGGCAGTGTCGTCCCATACAAAATCGTGACCCTTCTTAAGAATTTGAGTAAAACCTTTCATTAATTCAACATAATTGGGGATGAATCGACAAAAAAAAAATTCCTTTCCTTGCAAACTTTGGAGTTGGCGTAAGGTAGAAGGAGGAGGAAAATTGAGAATAGCCTCAACCTTCAAAGGGTCCACCCTAATCCCATGTGTAGAAACGATAAAACCAAGAAGTCGTCCGGACTCCATAAAAAAAATTCATTTATGTGGATTCAATCGTATGCGATAATAGAGACAGCATAGGAAAATGGCTTGTAAGTGTGCCAGGTGATCTTGGCGACGCATGAAATGTGTCGGTAAATCATCTAGGTAAGGTTGTTCAATGTGATTAATATCATGAAAAGCTTAATAAATAGCGCGTTGAAAGGCTGCACCAACATTCTTGAGACCGAAAGGGAGTTTCCAATATGCAAAGGTTCCCTAAGGGAAAATAAAAGCAGTCTTATGTTGATCTGTGGGTAAAATATTGATTTGATTATAGCCGGAGAAACCATCCATCAAAGAGAAGATTTCACTCCCGGCACAATCATCAAAAATCTGGTCAATGAAAGGGGTTGGATAATTATATTTGGGACAAGCCTTGTTGATATCCCTATAATCGACACAAACACGGATTGTTCCTTGTTTCTTTGTAACCAGAACAAGATTGGACACCCAATCAGTCAAAGCCACATGATAGACAAAACCGGCTTTAAGAAGTTTTTCAATTTCGAGTTTAATAACAAAAACTTTCTGTGGATGTATTGGGCGAAGTCTCTGTCAAATGGTTTTAGCGTCCGGGTAAGTCTTAATCTCATGTACAACAATATCTTGATCAATTCCAGACATCTCTTCATAACTCTAGGAAAAAAACTCACATAATTCTTGAAAAGGGGTCTTGTAAATTCAGATCTCATCAGCAGAACATGAGGCACCGATATGAACATTTTCCACGATTCTGGGTTTCATCGAAATATCTAGAGGGATGGTGGGTGAAATATTTCCCAAGTTCCCTTCATACAAGACATCATGTGTTGGTTCAGGAACAGGGGAAATAGTAACCATAGTAGACAAATTCGAATTTCGTTGGTAACTCTCTATGGTCTCGGGTTCCAGGAAGAGGATAGAATGATGATACCCATTGTCCCATGGGTTATCTTCCATATAAATAACTATCATTATCATCTCATCGGTGTGAAAAACGACATGAAATGGATCCAGAGAAGTATTTGAGAGAGAACGAGAAGAAGGAGTTGTCGATTGAATAACTTGATAAGACAATTCTACCAGACTTAAAGGCATTTGGTCGCTATAACGAAGACAGACGTCTGAGCTAGGTACTATCTAAGGGTCATAAGACTCAGGGATTTCACCAAAAGTGGTCGAGATCATGTTAATCAAAGCAACAAAAGGAGGAGGCATATTGGGTGGTGGAATAGGGAAAGTACCCATTAACGATGAATCTTTTAGAGACCTACACTGACATTCTCATAACCGGGAGGTGTTTTCGCAATAAAAGGTATGTTACTAGTACATGAAATGGAATTAAAGAAGGTGAGTTGATCGACAGTAACAAATTTTCCTTGGTGAGGGAAACATATCACATAAAAAAGATTAGAAACAAATGCACACATAGAATCAATCCAACTACAGCCAAGTAGACGGTTGTAATCGAGAGGTGCATCAAATACCTCAACCTCAACAGTAACCTCTTTTCCTTCTAACATAATAGATAATGAAGGAAGAACACCATGAGTTTTAAACCATGTACCATTAAATATTTTAGAGTATTGTGTGACTCGGTAAGGGCAGAAGAACCATTTGCTTTCCAACAAGTGACAGACATGACGCAAGTCGAGTTTCCTTCATCAATAACAGTTCGACAAATATTCTTATTTTCCACAACGACTTGTATTTGAAATGCTAATTGAGGAGGGAGTCTTGGAATATGATCTTCCAAGTCAAATATTATCAAGTTCGTATCGATAGGATCAATTCCACTAATATCCTTTAACAGTGCCTTCTGTTGCGTAGGACAACTTTGAAGGACTTCGAGAGCCAACGTCGCAGAAGGTGCCTATGCAAGATATTCTACAATATTGTATTTTTGAGCGGCATGTGAGTGAGGGTTAAATGATGACTTACGAACAACGCCCTTAGGAGGAGGATGAAGAACTATATCTAGACTCGGTCATTTGAGATGAAGAGGACCGTTGGGAGGTGAAGTCAATGGAGGAGGTTGAACCAATGGAGGTGGTGAATCATCAACTTTTTCTTTTGAAGGAGAATAATATTTGGCTTGAGTAGCAAATGCAACTTCATTCTTCATGGAGTCACTAGTGCACATAAGTACATAAGAGGTGGTAGAGGGAGAAGGTTGGTCATGAATGACCAATTGGGCATGTTGTTGAGAAGGAAAAGGTTGTGACAAAAAGACGGGTGTAGGAGGTGTATCAATCCCTTGCAGGAACTTAGTAACCTCAACACATCGTGGACAATATTTCGTATAATGATCCTCACCATAGATAAGAAAAGGATAACGAGGTTTTCTCTTTTATTTGTCATCAGCAGGCTGAGTCTTGGGTTTATCGAATTGTTGATTATTATTTTTGTCCTCTTTATTTTTACCCTTCCCTTTATTTCTATTTTTATTTTTACCGATAGGTGTAGATTGAACCATGTTAACCTCAAAGGTTTTACTGGGAGAAGGAGTTAGAGGAGGAGTATTTTTTACATTAGAATAAGTAGATTTGGAATTGGAATGACTTGCTTGTTTAGACTGAGCCTCAGTGTGAAAAGTTCCAATCACGCCATCAACAACATGAGAAGATATTGGAGGTGTTGGGGTTGTATTTGTAGACGGACGAGGAGCATCAAGGATCAAGTCATATAGTGTGTCTGTTTGTGAATAAACGAGATATAAGTATTGAGCACGACTAATCGCCTACTCTTTAGTGATGACACCACCCATGGTGACATCACGGGATATAGGACCGATGAGTGACTTGGTAAACCACTCAAACAATAGTTGATCAGGAAGGGGAACTTTGATTAAATGTCTTCTCCACCTTCACTCATGAATATGATCGGAAATATGAGTAGAAGAGGATTGTTTAAATGAACTCAAAATGTTGGTTCATGTCTCATATCGTATTGGTAACTAGTAATGCGTTAAAAAATCCATAGCTAAGTGTTGAAGTCATTGAAGAATCCTCATGGAAAATCGATATACCATTTGGCTGCCAAACCCAAAAGAGTTTGTTGGAACAAACATAATATAATTGATTCATCCGTCAAGGATTTGGATGAGCGCCAAAGATGGAAAGTCATGAAGTGATTATTTGGGTCTTCTCATGATCGATCGTCAAACTTAGGAATGTATGATGGTAACTTGGCAAGTATTACCGACCAATAAGGATAATGCAAGATAGGATCATTCAAAATCCTAGATAAATCCGGTAAATCCAAAGTAGAAAAAAACGATAGCTATCTATTTGCTTGAGGAAACTGGTAATTTTGAGGAGGTAGTCTCGTAGGTATACCAGTAGGACCATAAGAAGTCTGTTGATAGTTAGAGGGTCTTGTCAAATTTGGTGGTGGAGGGTTTTGAGTCAAATAGACAACATGAGTTGGTTGATTGAGTAAGCTTCCTTGGAAAGGAGCATTAGACTGAAAATCTTTACCCCAGGTAGGATTCATAGAACCTAGATATGGTTTTCCAGAATTAGGGGTACAAAAGAATTAACTTGAGGATTTTTCCCCCCAGGGGGTTGTTGGTTGCCTTGGAAAGGAAAATTCCAAGGTTGATACTGTAATCCATGGATATATTTTCTGTACTCTGGGTTATGACTCCCAACTTAGGGTTTCCCCCCAACTTGGGGTTGCCCCCCAACTTGAGGTTTCCCCACAAATTGAGGTTGACCTCCAACAGGAATTTGAAAACCAGAAGCGATAGAATGACTTATGCCTCCAACTTGATTAGATCTACTTGGGCCAGGACAATTAAATCCTCCAGGAGGAGGTGGAGGAGGAATTTTAGGCCCTCTGGAGAGAACCTAGGTAGGTGTAGGAATAAAAATGCTAGCAACATTATACCCAGGAGGAACAAAAATATTAGGCCTTCCAGATGGACTTTGGGTAGGATTAACAATAGAAGTATTAAGAGAATTATACCCAGGTGGAAGTGACATATTTTATCTAAGAAGAAGTGGTGTTCCAATAGGATCTTGAGTGATTACTGGACTTCCGACATAAACATGCGTAACTTGTGGGACCATGGTAGAGATAGCGATCTAGAGGGGAAGAATTGTATGAGAACCAACCAACAATTGGTTTGAAACCATGACAACATTATTGTTCATGCCAATAAAATGATCTAAAGGTATTGTATAAGAAGTGGAAGTCACATGTGTATTTGATGCCATCGGTTGATTAGGAATCATTCCTAGTTTATCAAAAATATTGTGTCCTGAAGAGGTCCTCCAAAGAGAATATACATGGGTTGAGCTAGGATTAAATATTCCAGTAGTATGAACCGAAGTTCTAAATGATTCACTCTGGAAGGGTGAATCGTCTACGCCAAAATTTTCGTAAGGTCCAATAGGTATTCTAGTATAATCTTCAGCAACAACATCTCCCAACGAGTTTATTCAGAGAAAATGTGGATCTTGTATAACACTCAATAACGGATTTACAATAAGAGTTGATTCTTCCAATGGAGTAGAACTTCCAATCTCAAAGGCCATGTCGTTATTGATTTCTCCTTCAGGAGAACCCTATGGTGAGTTAGGAAGAAAAGGAGTGTATTATTCCGGGCCTTCTGGAGGTAACCCTTGCATCTTATGTGAATGGCGAGGGCCGATGTTGGCCACACTAAATAAATAATGAAAGAAATATATGGCCAACTAGAGAAACAAACAACACTCACTAATAAAATCTAGATATAGAACACGCAAACAACCTTCTTATTTCGAAATCACTATTTGGTGATGAAATACAACGTCGTGAAATCAATGCAAGAAGGGGTTGGGATAAAGCAAGTGGAAAAGTTACGTTGATGACCTACTTAACGGACTTACACCCTAGTGCAAGCTCCCACACATAATCGTGGGTATACCCTCCAAGGAGCCCGAGTGATTTTGGCCAACATCGATTCCAATTACCATGAAGACTTTCTCCTCCAAAATCACCTTGTGTAAATACTCTAAAGAGATAGGCCACTAAGGTTACCAATTATGACAATGATGCCTAGGGAAGCAGTCGACAATCCAATCGACACGCAAGGGCAGGGTATCTAAGCCTGAAATTGACTCAAGAAGGTCCCCATAGGATTTTCTTTTCAATTGACCCCCAATAATATGCGTAATCTTCACACTAAGACCAACAAAGCAAGGTGAGTAACTCTTTCAGCCCTATTGCAACCTCATGATTGACCCTTATGTAAGAAGGGCTTCCTAGGAAAAAATGTAGCAAGTGGATTTAAACTCTCTCTATCACAAGATACGATTGTATGTTTTGATGTTTTGGAGAGTGTGCCTTACAACCTATTCCAAAGATCTATCCTAACTAAGGTTGGTGTGTAAAATTTCTAGAAAATAAAAGTTGCTAATAGATTTTAAAATTACGCTGAATTTTAATGGTTGTTGCTTACTCAAAAAAGGAAACGGAAATGAAATTGATGATGTGTTTGACCTTGACCCAATAAAATGCAAAAATAAATGATATGCAATCATTTAATTCGATGAACTCTAATTAAAATAGGGAGAAGGTTTCTCTTTCCAGAATACAAAAAGTTACAAAGAAAAAAATTTCAATCTTTGAATGATATGGATTCCAAACAATCAAAACTACTAAATCTTCCAATTTTCTCTTTTCAACAAATATTTGAATGCAAAATATTTCTTCAAAGACTACTAAAATAAGAATAAACTTCAATCCTTTCCTTTTCAAATAAGCACTGAGACACAATCCAAAAAAGAAAGAAAGTTCCAAGAAAGTTAATTCACTCTCAACACTATTTCCCAAATCAAACTCATAATGCAAGAAAAAAATGAAAAGATAAGAAAAATTTTGTCAAATGCAAACAAAAATTGTTCCCTAAGCAACAACAATCCAAAACTTTAAAATTAATCCAAAAATCAAAGAGATCAAGAACAACTTATCAAGCAAGCACTCAAGAACAAAGCCTTGAGATTATACCCTTGCAATAAGAAGTAATAAAAGAAACTTACAAATCTTTTGAAGAAGACTCTCAATTCTTGAAATCAATCACATTTAGGCTTAAAAGATGAAAACCAATCATTCATCAAGACTAAAAGTTCATCCAAATAAGTAAAGACAAATCTGGGAAAAGAAAACAAAGTTGATTGTCACTCCAACAATTCCTACAGGAATCATCACAGGCTGTATAAGGGTGTAGTGCAACGATGAAGGATCGTCGCAAACTGCAGAAGGGTATCATGCGACGATGAAGGATCATCGCAGGATGAAAGCTAGATACATTGTGACGTCGTTTCTCTAGTTCTCATAAGCAGAGTGCAACGATATCTGAATATAAGGAAATTTTGAAAGGATGACAAAGTTTCTCAATGAAATTTCAGAATCAGGGAGTCAAGATGGATCACCCATGGACTCAGAGAATGAAATTGACCAAAAGTAGGCAAGCTAAAAGAAAATAAGAAGCAAAAACCAAAATAAGTTGTCCCCAGTATGGTCGCCAATTTTGTTATTGGACAAATCGGTAAGTGCGGACACAAACTAATCTCCCTAACTTCAATAGGAAGCTAGAACAAAACAGGGCAGAATACAAACTCCACCTTAGAGTTCATTGTCATATAAACTAGTTTAGAGAGGCATAAATGACATACCTTTTAAATGATGTTTTGATCATCGATAGTGTCATCCTTTTAGCTCCATATTTGGATTTGTGGGATGGTGAACCTATTTAAGAAGCACAAACTGACAAAGGGAGAGAACAACGATATATATATTCCAATGAATTATATGTATAAGATCAAGGAGTTATACAATAAAAGTAAATACACCTTTATAGGAAAGAAATGTATTTTTGCATTATATTAAATGAAAGTGGATAATACAACCTATGCCTTGATGTTGCAAGGTCCCTTCCAATGGCTCTTTGCTTCAACACACACACCTTTTCTCCAATGCCTTTGACGAACAATATCCACAATCTGACTTAGAGAGCTAAAGAAAATTTATCTCCAGTATCATCTATAGCATAATTCTTCATGCATAAGAAAGCCTTAGCCTTTTCCATAAGAGATCCTTGTTTATATAGGGTGAAAGAGGGATGTATGAGGAGATTAGGATGATCCCACTAAATCATAGAAGCAAGTAAGATCCAAACTGATCGGAGGCCACCTCATCTTCTAGAAGATTCCTTTCTAGAACCTTCGTGAATTTCACTTTTCCTTTTGTTTAAGCAGTGTCGCACCCTGTGCATAGGTATCATGCGATGATGTTGTAGTCCAGATTTGGTGCAGCATGCGACGATCAAGCATCGTCATACCCCAAGCATAGATCATGGTGCGACGATCTCCTTTGACATAGTTTTTAAGGAAGAAAAGCTAATCCACTTTTCTCATGGAGAAAGTATCTTTTAGTGTTTTCAAAGAACATGGAAGTGAGTCATGCACATATCGTCAATTGATCACTGAGGTGACCAAAATAATGTGTAACAATGGTAGGACTGCAACTTCATGTGACTTTGAGATATACTGAGGGTATGGCCGACATGAAAAGTCAAGAGTTATGAGAAATGGTTGACATAGGATTATAGACATCCTTTGAACAAGAGCATGAGACATATGGATAACTCAAGTAGCATAGACTTGATAATAAAACTTCATGATGCATGAGGCAACAACAAACTCTCCATAGGGATTGGAAGAATAACTAGTCGAAGGAGTAAACTCTAAGTAACGATCTCATCTTCCTAAGGTCATGCTAAACCCAAACTTTGGATGACAATAGACTCAAAATTTTGCACTCTGTTCAAAAGCGACAAAACTACTGTCGATATGAGATAATCTTCTTTTC
The DNA here is from genome assembly GCA_032191745.1 of Picea mariana. Lineage (NCBI taxonomy): Eukaryota > Viridiplantae > Streptophyta > Pinopsida > Pinales > Pinaceae > Picea > Picea mariana. The sequence continues at coordinate 77,872 of JASDQU010013325.1, forward strand.
CCACCCGTCCTTTTTTTTTTTTCATAGGCAAAGAAATGTTATAATACAAGAGAGGAAACGAGTGTCACAAGTAAGAAACTAGCTTCAAATAGTGGAGCATACCTATGCTCAATGCAAGGAAGTTCATGTGGCACATGGACACTCGGGGGAATGTTTCCTCTTAGGGTACATGGTGTGAAGCTGCAAAGGATATAAAAAAGGATCTGCTTGGCTAGTGATGCAAATTGTTGAGGTAAGAGGCTTATAACAAGAAAGTGATAATTGGAAATAGGCTCAATACTGCAAGCAGGATGATGGAATGCAATTACACCTTAACTCCAAAGAATGTATTTTTTTGTATATTTAGTCCCCTAGGCCTGAAAAAGTGTAAAATAAACCCAGTAGAACTCTTCTAGCCAATGGTGACTAGAGTATTCATTTTTTGTAAGTAGTCTAGTTGGTCTGAAAAAGGGTTAAAATTACACCAAATAGACGTCCTTTCAAATCCATTTAACAAGTGTGAAAGAGACAAGTTCACTCGGCAATATTTTCATTTTTTAGAGATTCGGAAAATAGCCTAACCAAGACTTGGGGAGAGTCCTATAGGTAACAGTCAGAATGATTGTGAGTAAGAATATGTGGTTCAAACGAAAAGTCATATCAGAACTACAAGGAACTCTCGGTCCTATGGAATAACGTTTGCATGGGCACCAAATAGCACAAAGGTTCTAACTAGGGTACCATGTTTGGTAAGCCTCAACCACTTAATAATGACACTTCTAGTAGTAGTTAGAAGGTTTGTGTCGATAATAAATGGGTTTGTATCTAGCGTGTATGGATCACAATTATAGGATGATGCAAGAGTGCAAAACAAAGTGAAAACCTTTCCTATATGCCGATGAAAGAATATACTTGTTGAAGGCATGAACGAGCGGTATGACACTGGAAACTGCAAAAAATCCTGGACAAAACCACCAAAAACCAATTTTTTCCACTACATTATTAGTCCATAAGGTCAAAAATTAGCACAAACTATATGAAGTGGGTAAAAAAAGTGTACTAATAGTAAAAATAGACCATTTTACCATACCATTTGAGTTTTTTCACCCAAATAGAGAATTTTAGGCCATTTTTCCCATGATATTCAAGTGTCGATTGCGGGAGCTATGATCAAAAAATTAGCAACCATATAGACTAAGTAAGTACCCATCCCCTCTACTTCAATTTCAATGGTTTAAATTTCAATCTTAGGCCTCATGTTTTGAGTATTAGAGGGCGTAATATGTAAATTAGGGTGTACATGGGTGACAATTCATCTGTTCGCGTATACGACCTCATATACGCGAGAAAAGTGAAGCATGCATGTATATATGCATCCCTATACGTGATTGTTAACAAGCTAGCCCACACACAAGTCCATGAACACTTTTTGAAAGGATTTAACTCAAAAAATGGTTTTTCCTTTGCAATATGGTGATTGAATGGAGGGAGAGGGAGCATGAAGAGATCGATGCAGCAGTGGTAAGGGATGCAGGGGCCCAACAAACTTTAAAAAGATGTGGCCTTTATAAATTTTGGGCTCTCAAAGGAATGAGGGTTCAAGTGATGTTACTCCAGTTTCTATTAAACTACTAGGATATGGATAAAGAGGCCTTCAACCTCAATGGGAAATCATTGAGGATTGAAGTGGATGACATATATTTTATCACAGGATTGTCTCGTCGGGGCGAGGTAGTGAATCTCAAGGCTCAAGGGGTTGAGGGTGGTATGACTATGGAGGAGTAAATTTCCACCTACTGTGTTGCAGACACAGATAAATAAGGGAGCCAAATCCCAATTAGAGCAATCAAGAACTTGAGTTTAAATATCATCGTTCTTGTACTTACATGGATTTTGAGGTCAGCCTCGTTGCACCAGGCATCAAGGCCACTCATGTTTTATGCGGTGGAGTGTTTAAGACCCACTATTTATGACTGGTGTACCTCACTACTGGCTAACATGAAAATCCAATTGATGGATTGCAAACAAGGGAAAAAGAGAAACTTCATATTTGCATCCATTCTTTGTATTTTTTCTTTGAGCAGGTTTCAGGCTTGAGCCCTAGAGTAGAGATTACTCTACATGGACCGCGTGATCCATTCATGTCACGGTGGACCGATGTGATGAGGGGATTATGAGGTGGTGGGGTGCCAACCCCCTACAATGATGAGTTCTTTTTCTGGTGGAACTGACTGGTCATAGCCATCGACAACTACTCTTACAACAAGATCAACTATAGAGGATATTCAAACATGCCTTTTACACCAAGTTCCACCTACGGTGTTATTGGTAAGAAATTTTTTTATATATTTCATTTTTTTGTGTTTTTCAATAAAATAAAAAATGAACATATTTTTTGTATGGTATCAAGTATTAACAATTTCTTTGTTACACAGATGTAGGTCTGCGATGGCCAGAGGATTCCCACGACATCGATGGAGGAGTCGAGGAGATGAGCACGTAGGAGGAGATGCAGAGAGAGTGATGCAGAATGTGTAGGGGAACCTGTCTTGATTGATGCACAATATTCTTATGGTTCAAGTGGAGGATCTTCCAGAGGATATGCAACAACAGGTGGTGGGTGTACCCCGTGCGTGGGTGCAAATCTTCTAGCATCTGGAAAATGTTGTAGTGTGATATCATGTTATGCGTCTAGCACCACAGGCATAGATTCCATGGTCATATTATATACCAACCATATATGTATTTTGAGGGTGTGAGCCTCACTTGGTACTATGACACCATATTTGTTTTGAATGGATGAAATATAAAAAAAATTGGTCTTCGTCTTTACTTATATATGTTACAATCTGTACATGCATGAACGTGTTTTGTTTTCTTAGATATGTGACAAATTCTAATCTAAAATATAATTAGCATGTGCATAATATACATGATTAAAAATTATAGGTATGTGATTATAAGTAAGAAAATCAAAGTATCATTCCAAAAGTCATACCCGTAGGAATCGTCATAGTAGAGTAGGGTCTCGCACATGGTAACTATCGTTTAACTGACGTACGACTAACTGGGAGTCCAGGAGAACCTCTAAAGACCGAACACCATGTGAAATGACATTGCGTAATAGTTCTATAAGGGCGCTATACTCAGCCACATTATTCGTCGATGGCTCTAGATGAACTCCACCTGAAGATACCAGTTGGCCCTCGAGTGAGTAAATGACCCAAGCAGTGGAAGCCATGTTCTGGGTATGAAGACTGGCACTGTCCTCGAATCCTAAGTAAACTGAAGACTTCGTTGACATCTTCCAACCAAGGGAATAACTTGACAAGTAAGTCGATGAAATAAAGGAAAAGATGCCTATACACTAAGATACACTAGTATACAAAAGGACATGCCCAAGATTTGAGGGCTTAAGCGTANTTAACGTAGATCCCATTTATGGGCTCATCCAGCATATTCCCTTCATAATATTCCAAATTCATAGGCTCCTTTCTCTAAGACACATCACATGATATAAGGACCGTGTTGGTCAAAGTAGTCAAAGTGTTTAAAAAGAATAAATTATTTAAATAATAAAATGAAGTGATGAGTGTAGTATAAGTCAAAGAGGATGCAAAAGAAATTATTTAAATAATAAAGTTAATGGAAAACTTATTAATTATGGGAAGTGGTTAAGTTAAGTGGACAAGTGGTTATAAGTGGGTTAACCCTAAAATGAGGAAAGTGGGTTAAGATGGTTAGAAGGTAACCCCTTGAGGAAGCTACATAAAAGTATAAATAAGAGGCAAGGGTCTTTTATTCAAACACACTTGAATATCATTGAATATCTATTTTTGTGAAAGGTTATTTGGGCAGGTATTATTGATAGAGAAACGTGCGGCAGAAAAAGTGCAGCAGGAAAATTGTGGCAGAAAAAGTGCAACAGAAAAGTGCGGCAGAAAAAGTGCAGCAAGAAAACTAGGGAAGAAAAAGTGCGGTAGAAAAAGTGCGGCAGAAAAATCGCAACAGGAAAAGTGCGGCATAAAAATCACAGCAGTCGATTTGTGGAAACAAAACCATGGCAACAGAATGCTACAAGAAGATAAAAAAAGGTATGGTTCTCATATGTGTAGTGTTGAATTTATGAATCAAGTTGAGGGTTTTCCTCGTAAATATGTTGGATGCCCTCTTGGGAGTTGATGGCTTCTTGTAGAGTTGATCTGAGGCAGATCTACTAAAGTTTAGTATTGGGTCATGTTTGAGGGATTTTGGTTGAGGTATGTTGCTAAAGTTATTTGTACATATAGAGGTTGTATAACAGTGAGGTTCTAGCACATGGTTTGAGGTACAGACTTGTGGTATAGTGTTTGAGGTATATGTGATCAGATCAGATTTGATGATAAAATTGATAAGGGCTTTTGGTAGAGGTACATGTTGGGTATATGGTTGAGACAAGTAGTTG